>CM077156.1:197642649-197676917 GCA_039583875.1 Platanthera guangdongensis
AACATTAGTGATGTTGATTATAGTTGTCGGTTTCCCCCGAATATTACCCTTCCCTCACCTATAAATAGGGGTGTTTATCTCGTCATTTTGTGTCTGAACAATGAGAACTGTACTCAGGCAAAGGTTGCGGTTAAATATTTCTCATGCGACGAGGAAGAAGAGGTCTCTGATCAGCTTGTTTGCAAACTGTGAGGCTAGCACTGAGCGACTAAGCGACTAGTACTGGCAGTTAAGTCAGTGATAGCCTCAGTGTGAAGTAGCAGGTAGCAGTTTGACGGTTAAGCGACTAACGCGGGGCAGTATCATTACCGTCGATGGTAGCGCGGTTAAATAACCATAGCAGTGTGCTTCTCCTTGGCAGTTCATCAGCATGAAATAAGTAACTTGTTCGCGCAATTTCTGCGGTCAAGCGGCTAGAGGTGTGATCAGACGGGTAAGCGGCTATTATTTGCTTGTCTTGTATTGTCTATTTTGTTTTCTGTCCAATGCAACGCGAAATCATGTATCACGCTTATATGTCTCGTTGTTCTATCTGAGTACTGAAGTTAATACATTTTTTGTCGTTGCTTCTGTTAAAAAATCAGGTATAAAACACAGACACAACTATAAAATTATAGTTAAACAAGAATACAAAACAAAGCACACATTTGCATTCAGCAAAATCCGTCGCGACAGTACTATAAATATATAAATATATTTGTCAATATATATATAAATGAGTACAAAGATGGAGAGAAAAATGACCCTCTGATTAAACGCACGCTGATGCGCCGAACACGCACGATTTGCGAGAGAATGGTGGATCTGGACTGCAATCCGCCTAGCAGACGCACAAGGTTCACCAGAACCTTCAACGTCGATGTCTGACATTCAACCCGCAACCACCGCCGGAGATCACGCCACCACTGGAGAGGGAAACCAAGTCAGATCTAACCACGCTCTCCTCTCCACATCAAATCTCCTCTTTCGTTGCATGCTCTCCACTAACGCCGACAACTATGTACTCCAAGACCGGGGTCAACCCCCTCCTCCAACGCCGATGGCTATCCTCCAAGGCCGTCGGCAACCCTCTCCTCCAACGTCTTAGAGAGAGAGAGAAATTAGGAGAGAGAGAGAAGAGAGAGATGGTACAGGCTCCTTGTTTTTCTCATATCAGGATCCCCTCCATTTCGTCGTGAGAAATGGAGGGGATCCAGTTCATGGATTGCTTCTTGATTCAACGGGTTCAGCATTTTCTATCCTTTTATATTTTGTTTATTAAAAAAAATCTTGTCCACTAGATATTGTCTGGACTTATCTTGACCATTAAAGTATTGATCCCCTCCATTTCATGAAAAATGATGAACCCGTCGGATCAAAGTGAAATCAATCTAAACCGTGAAATGGATCCCCTCCATTTCAGTTGAAATGAAGAGGATCCTGATTTCTCACCGATGGGATGACTAGGTTTTATAATAATATAAAACCTAAAATACTAACAGGTCCAGATCCGAACCAACAAAGATAATACTTACAATCATGCAAAATTGAGCCCTTCGGAAAACCCAAAGCTATATTAACAACAAACACATGTTCGTAACATTTCATATGTTTCATATTTTTCTGAAAAACACTAATTTTGACCGTTCAAACAACCTTTATTTATAATAACGAACTCATAAAACAAAGGGTGGGAGAGAGAGAGATAGCTAAATTCAAAAACAAATAGAAGTTTTAGCACAAAACAATCATTATCTCTATAACTGTTTCTCGTCCAACGTCATCAATTAATTAATTAATTATATGTTTAATAAGAGACATCAAAGGGTCTAATAAAAAAATAAAATAAACATGTTTAATAAATTGACATCGTAATGCATGATTTTAGTTATTCCACCAGGTGCATAAATGACAAATGTTCCTAAACTCATTTTTAAAAAGAGTCTGCATCTTCAATATATCACATAAAAATTTGAAAGAGAAATTTTTTGATACGTACAACACAACGCACGTATTTTTATCTGTACACAAGTAAAAACAGCCGCATGATTTCTGATTTCAAAATCCTTCACTAAAATATATGACTATATTGAAAAATAATCGTACGAAAAAAAACTACACTGTTAAAATCACGGACATAATGCGTCTGTATTTACTTGTGCACGAAAAATAGGTACGTTACACGCGTACCAAAAAATTTCCCATCAAAAATTCCGGTGGTGGCCGGTGACACCGCCGCCTATGAATTCGCCACCACCATTGTCGAGGAGCCTCACTCCGGCCATCTCCGTCGCGTCATAAGCGCCGGACCCAAAAAAGCCGCTATGATTTACGGGAAAATTGGGCTGGGGAACCTCAACGGTGACGGCGTTCTGATAACAAGAGAGCTCGGCTCGGGCGAGCGTGAGATCGAGCTGGAGGCGGCGCAGCTTTTGGTGCAAAGCGGTGATGACGCCGACGCAGCCGTAAACGGGGTCGCGGATTCGCCATTCGGCCTCGTAAACGAGGGATCTGACGGCGTCCTCCCTGAATTCCGGCTTGATTTCGTTAAGAAGCTTGCCGACGTTGCTTGCGCCGAAGATCCGATGCACGCCGACGAACTTTTCCGGATGATCCGATTTGAAGTAAGGGGCGAAGATGCAGTCGGGCTGGCATTTTCGCCGGAGAAATTTGCAGGCCGCGCACGGCGAATTTGACCCGAAAGGGGCCGGCCGCAACGGCGATGGCGACGTCATGGTGGCCGTGAATTCGCCGGAGGGATCGAGACGGCGAACGTGGGGAGGGGAGGGGGGCGCCGGAGATGTGAAGAGTTAATTAATTGGGGCGATTAATAAATAGGGTTTAGGTTTAGGCGGAGAAAAAGGAAAGGGTTAATTATGGATAATTAGGGATGCGAAATCGTCTTCTTCGCTATTTCCTATTTTCACGGATCCAGCAAAAAAAAAAAAGAGAGAAATAATTTGTTGCTATAAATGGAAACTCCATTCATACGCATGCGAAGGAGTGGAGGAGGAAATTTTCATTCACTGTGTTAAAATAGTAATACACGGAGGGTTAGAGGCTATTTATATATTAATATAATTAGCGGTCCACTGCACAGATCTTAACTACGATAATACTACTCGGCCATTCTATATATAAAAAAAGGGCGCTCAATTCACAAAGCTTTTCAGCGCGCGAGTGTTTTTTATTTTTTGTTATAGTTTTTTTCGAGGGTATTTGGTAATTGTGTTGTTTTGAAATTTGAGCTTAGGAATTAGGTTGCATGATTTTGGGAAAATTTTTTGTTCAGGATTCCGGATCATGGGCTTGGTCCGGACATAAATATGTAAGTTGAGGTGGGCCCCACCCCCGCAATTTCGAAATTCCTGCAACATACGCGTCCCTCCTCCCCTCCGACCCCTAAGTTTTCTCTGCCTCTCCGCCTCTCTCCCTCTTTCTCTGTCGGAAATCGCGACGTTTGAGATTTCTAGGATCATTTTCACTGCACCTCGCCGTGCTCCCCCCTGCCCAAGCTTTTCCCCGCATCTCCGCCTCTTCCGCCGCCAAAAATTGCATCTTCCTTCGTCGTGCCTCTTTCTACTTCCGCCGCCAAAAATCGCATCTTCCGCCGCCGTGCCTCTTCCGTCGTCGTGATATCCCCTATTTCTTAGGTATGAAATCGTGTTTTTCTAGCTTCTCATCATTTTTCTGGAAACCTTAATTGCACTCGTTTTTTATATGTTTTTACAGTTGCTTTCTAAAAAACTTAAATTGCAGTTGCTTTGTAGAGCGATTTTGCAAGAGTTTTTAAGTAAAAATTTCAGTTGCTTTTTGGTACATAGATGCAGTTGAATTTGAATTAAGTGAAGCATTCCGGTATTCTCCAAATTAGCCGATAATTGCAGTCGTTTTTAATATGTTTTTGCAGTTGTTTTATGAAAAAACTTAATTTGCAGTCGCTTTTTAATACGATTTTGCAGTTGTTTTTAAATAAAGATTAAAGTCATTTTTTAGTACATAGATGCAGTTGAATTTAAATTTAGTGAAGCATTCCGATATTCCCCAAACTAGCCGATCATTGCAGTCGTTTTTAATATGTTTTTGCAGTTGTTTCCTAAAAAACTTAGATTGCAGTCGCTTTTTAATACAATTTTGCAGTTGTTTTTAAGTAAAGATTGCAGTCGCTTTTTAGTGCATAGATGCAGTTGAATTTGTTGAAACATTCTGATTTTATAGGTGAAGCATGTCCGAGAGCAAGTACTTAAGCTGTAGATGCGCTCCTAACACCTTCATAGCAAATGTGACACCTCTCTTGAATAGGTTGTCGGAGGAATCTATTGTATCACTTAGGGATGTCTGTCTCCTTCCCCAATTTCGAATGCCAACCTACCCCCAAAACATACTGATGTTGTACGTTCTTCTGATGTTATACAACAGGGATAGGGAAGCGTTCCAACTAGGGAATTACCTTGTGAAGATGACGGTCAACGAAGTGGCCCTAATATTAGGTCTCCCAAATGCGGGTTGTCGCTTTACTTTTTCAATAACACCCCTCCTGGACATAACTCACAAGAGCCTAACTGAAGAACTTCATGGAGCTGCAACTGAGAATTGGTCTCCCACAGTCGAGGGAGTCGAGGGAGTCGAGGATAGAAGAATAAGTTTGATGATAAAATATTTATTAGCTATGTTTTTTTCCCGTTGAAGAGCTTGAAGGTTCCATCCTATATTACCAAGATAACATGTGTTTGTGAGTTCGTGAAATATAGCTGGACGCTTGTCATCCATGAGTTTCTTCATGTACAGTTTGATCAATTAAGCCGTGTCAGTGATATCTGAAGTGCAGGTAGCAACATTGGTTCTCTGGAGGGTTGTGCTACATTTTTGCTGGTATTTGATGTTCTAACAAACACTGTATTCATTATATTATGTTTAACATTTATTGCTCTAATAATATCTTATTTTTGAAGGTGTGGTTGTACGAACATACAAGAGTACATCCTCCGGTGCACGAATTAGCACGCCCTAGAATAAGTCGTTGGTCCCCCCTTCTTCGGTACAGTGTCAAATTATGCACTAAACTGCAGGAGAACCTCTTTCTCAAGAACTATGTATGTCCTTAAAACAGTATAATTATGCGCATGTGCATGTGGTATTTTTCTTTTAATCGTCAATTATTCTCTGTAGGTCCACTATAAGTTTATGGATGTGTTAGATGAGGAGAAGACCCTATTGGCTGAGGAGAAAGATTGTTCCGATTTTGAGAATCCTCCGCCAAAGGAACATAAAAGAAAAAGGATAGATTTTGCCGCCTTAGATGAGAAGTTAGGTTATGAGAGAAGGATGAAGGAGAAGAGAAGTAGGGGGAAGCAGGAGAAAAGTATGCTGAGAGAAGTCGTTAAGCCTGATGAGGGTTGGAGAGGGCTTGAAGATCGACTCAAGGCTTATATCAAATTAGAGGTTGATGGATTGAGGAGCTTCTGCGAAGAACGGTTTAAGGCCTTACAAGCACAGTGTAACCCTTCTAGTTCAGCACCTTCACCCCCGCTTTCACCGGAGCGCACTCTTGTTACAAGGACACAACCATCAAAGATCACTTCTACTCCAAAGCACACTACTGTTTCAAAAACAAAACGCTCTTCTCTGATGATAATTAGAAAGAGCCCAAGGTTGGTCACAAAGGGTATTAAACGTACACGGGCAGTTATCATTTCTGATACACAACCCAACTATCTTGGGAGATTACTTCTAACAGATAGTGCTAGAAAAAGTGTTGATTTTGTTCTGAGCACATTTACAGACAGATATTTTCTTCTATTTTATTTACAATCAGAACAATATTATTATTAATCGATGCTTATACTTTTGACATTCCTTTTCTTAAGCATGTTTAAATAAGAGTTTCATATTCGCATTAAGCAAATAATGCTAATTGAATGATAATTTTATTTTTAGCAGGGATATGTTAATTTTTCAAAGCGGAAACATTACAATGTGCCGAGAGGAATTAGATATTCTTTTGGTCAAGGATGGATTCAGGACAACCATTTGAACGCGTACTCTGTTGTACTTGGAGCAAAAAAAAATGCCCAAAAGTGTTGGAAATTTTCTCTGTGTCTTCCAATCACGAGGTATGTTACTTGAACATTAACATTTTTTTGTGAAATAATTTCAATTAAAATATTGTGTTTTATTGTGCAATACTATAGAAGATGTAAAGCTAAAAACTATACCAGGCTTATTAGTCGCATCACCCCTGAGGCGGTTAATTCCGCTGACATAATTCTTATGCCTTGCTACCTCGAAAGCCATTGGGCATTGTCGGTGTGCTGGATAAAGGAGAAACGTTGGGAGTACTACGATTCGATGTCGAACAGCCTTCATCGGGCTGGGGTGTGTGCTAACGTATGTGCAAAGATTTGACTTTAAGTTGAACATCGACTATTATGTTTGTTGTGGCTAATTAATTTTATATTGCCACATGTACTGCAGCTAAAGGACCTAGTTAATGATGTTTCGACTACATTTCCAGAAGGATTTGCTAAGTGGCCGCTAGAGGACGTCGTTGGCTTGCCAAAGCAGGACAACGCATGGGATTGTGGAGTGTTCCTTATAAAGTATATGGAAGTGGTTTCCTCAACAACAAGTATATCATGAGGAGATCATCAGAAGTGACAAGATGACATGATACGATTTCGCGCCGAGATCGCGGCCGATATTTGTAAAACATTCTCTAGTGCCATTTCAGAGAGGATATCTAGACTTAATAGCTCTTCGAACATCGTAAAAGACAATGCTTGCTCCAGCGATAGCACTTACTTAATCAAAAAAGACAATGCATAATTTCTTTTCATAACCGCAAAACTATATGTGAGCATTTAGTAATTGATATGTTAAGTAATCACTGAATTCAGGGGTATATATATGTAGAGATATTTACTGGGACCTTCCCCAAGAGTTTGCATAATTACAAATTGCACCCCTCTCTATTCCCCAAGAGTGATGTGCTTATGTTATGAGCAAGGTGCGGTTTTGAAATCAATATGTATCGCAATCAGTATGTTTAGATAAAAGTCGCGGTTTTAATTAACAAAATGCGTTTTCCATTATTTTCCAAAGCTAAATTACGACACACACATACATTACGGCTTAAAGACATTAGGAATTCCAGGGAAATCAAAAGCTAAATTTACATAAAAGTCATCATTAAATTCGCTTGGTGCATCGATTGACAATGAAGTTGGGGTATTTATTTTTATTGTACCCTGCTCTTCAGCTGAAATGTCGAAAAAGTTGAACTCCTGTACTGTTTCTTCTACAATTATCTTCTTCTTGACTGTGGTTTTCCTCCATGTAGAAAAAAAAACAAGTGAGTTAAAAATGACATAAATCAAGAGTACAATTAAAAGATGCAGGACCTTACTTTATTTTTAGCTCCTAACTCACACTGTCCCTTCAACCTTGCATTTGAAAATCCTTTGAGTTTCTTCTTTACAGGGTCTTTAACCGATGAAATATTCTTGTCGTTCTCATCACTAAAACATCTCTTCCGCATTTCGTCCGCCTCAACTATATCATCAGCTTGCTTTGTTAAAACATGCAAGCCTCCCAAAATATGTGTCTTTGTTGTCTTGCAGTTCTCTACTCGGTGCGCCAGGTCATAAGAGAAACGCATTAAATGATTTCTAAATATCAAATTGGAGTCGCAACCGACAATGTTTGAGGTATTTTGCAGGTATATGCCCCTTTTAGCATTAAAATAGAACCGTCTAAGCAGATATTTGCTAGAAATTGTCCTTATATTTTTCATATTATAAACCCTTAGAATATGTTTGCATAATATGCCTCTAGTCTCAAAACCTCTACATGAACAATCAGTGTCATTGTTCTCGGAATTGTAGCTAACAAACCATCGTTTGTTATCCTCACTACCATCATAATGCTTTGTAATATATACGAACTGATTTTCATCATGTCTTATTTCATCCACAATGCATACACCAACTGCTCCCTCCATGAACACTTTTTCAAAAATACCAAATATTTTACGGGTGTAAAACTTAGAGACATGTTTAAGGATCACACAAGTTCTATAATTTAAACTTACCTTTCCTTGTTTGCCTCTAAAATCTTCGTCACGTTCTCCTCTTCGCCAAGACCCCACCAATTTCTCTAATCTCATAAAACACTCCACCAGTGTACTAGTAGCCTTCGAACAACCATGCAATCCATTATTTGCAGATTCACTTCGTTGTGTTGACAATATACCGAGGTCTAAAACATCCTTGTTGAAGGTTGTAGACCACTTCCTCCTTACTTTATGTAAGTCCTCCAACCATCTATTTTCTTTCAAGTTTCCTGTACTAATCATCTCATTCCAATAATTATCAAACTCAAACTCATTGCCGCACTTACTCAAGCATTTATAAAAAATCCTGCAAACACTTTTCTCAATATTGAAGCATGGGACTTTTGTAGGCGCTTTCTTGGAAATATGTCATTAACATAACCGGTGACAAGTGCTTGTAAAAACTCTTTCAATAGTGATGACCATGGCTTGATCTTGGTCAGTGAATATAGTTGTTGGTTGTTTGCCCCGAACAAATTTTAGAAATGTGTTGAAGAGCCAACAAAATGTATCAATAGTCTCCTCAGAAATAAAAGCCCCACCAACAAATACATTCTGCCAGTGATTGTTGACAGCGATGAATGGTGCATAAGCCAAGTTATACTTATTCAATCTGAATGTTGTGTCAAAAATAATTACATCGTTGTAGCAGTCATAATCAATCTTGTTATGTCCGTCCGTCCATCCAAAAGAAGCTGGTCAACCTATTCAACTCATCGGTTTGAATATCATACGAGATCATTTTGTCCTCTAACTGTTTCTCTTGTAGTATCTTCGACAAACTAAGAGCGTCACCACTTTCTATTACCGCCTTCTTTTCCCGGTGCACAAAGTTGTAAGCATCTGATTTAGTGAAACCAACATTCTCAATCCCACCAACTTGGTTAGATAGAAAGTTGTACGCATGAACTGTCCTAACTCCGACATCTGCCAAGTTCTTAATAAGGTCACCCTGCATTTTAGAAATGCTGCGATGAGATCTCAGAAGGTGTTGCTCGTTCTCCATCACTAACGGGTGATTGTGTTCCTCAATGAACTTTGTTGCTGTCTAATTCCTACCATCTCTATCGGTGGTAAAAAAATACGGGCTGGACAACCCATACGCGTTTCTAATTTACAATACTTTTTTGGGGAGGGTCTCACCTTCCTCAATCCAGCTTTAGCGCAGGTAAACTCTCGACATTTAATAATCCTTGTGTGTGTCCAGTAGCTCAAATGTTCTTTCCAAACACTAAATCTCATGCTGTGGGCATACTCACAATACATATGATACGCCTCGTCTTCTGAATGCACAATTGGGAAAAAAACCGGCTGTCTGTCGACCTAATAAAACAAAATAAAGGGTTAGTTTATTCAGAGACTGAAAAGAAACTGCAAATAAAGGTCTAAAAACAGTTGCATTGAATTGCAGTTGTATTTCTTATTACAAATGCAGTTGAAAACATAAAAGAAAAGTTGTATTCTCCTATTGGGAGTAGAAATATTCAGAAAAATTTAAACTTGCAGCACAAGATAAAAAAACAACTAATAGTGGACATTACCATATGATCATTGTTGGAGTCTTGTATATTTGTTGCTCCATCAACTGGCATTTCCAAGTAAATACGATGCCTGAAAACAAAGACCATGAGCTAAGAAAACTATACAAGGAAGGTGTAGGGTGCCTAATGAGACTTTCTCATGTACTCACTGATCTATCTTCCTGCAGGCCTAAGCTTCGTCGAGTCTCGACAGCTCCTTATCGGAACAAACTGCAGGTTCGGAGGGGAGGAGGGGTTGAGGAAGAAGGAAGCTCAAGAACCTAGGACTCCATTTTTCCGGCTAGGAGTTGAGGAAGAAGGAAGCGGCACGGCGGAGGAGAGGCGGAGAAAGCCTAGGGGTCGGAGGGGAGGAGGGGCGCAGATGTTGCAGGAATTTCGAAATTGCGGGGGTGGGGCCCACCTCAACTTACATATTTATGTATGGACCAAGCCCATGGTCCGGAATCCTGAACAAAAAATTTTCCCATGATTCTGATCGACTGTGTTACGAATTGCCCGGTTTTTTCATGGTCCGGAGAATGAGGTCATCTTAGCTTGAAATTGGACCGGACGCACAAACAGTCAAAGAAAAACAACAACAAATGCAAAAAAGCTTGTTTTGCAAGAAAAACCCGGAAAGAGTGAAAAACCACGTGAGAGGATGTATGTCGGGCCAAAAATCACTATATCATTGAATTTTACAAGAGTCTAAGACGATTCCTTGGAGGATGACAGGTCACCTCTCTGTTATAAGTACAAAAATGATGAAAACAAAATAAGCTCTTGCAGTCTCGATGAAAGCGCTCCAGCTAGGAGAATTACTAAGTTCACGGAACTTCAATGGAAGCATTCCGTGTCGAAAAATCTGTAAGTCTTTGGAGACTCGATGAAAGTGCTTCTGCTGATGCGCAGCCTTGATGGGAGCGCTCCCCTGGGGAAGAACGTCGTGTCTTGGAAGTCTGATGGAACCTTTGCGCTAGAAGGGGAGTCGAGCGAATTCCTGAGGGAGGAACGATCTAAGTCCACGACCTCGTTGAAAAATCTCAGAGCTCTTTCTAGCCTCTAGAGTTGCTTGTTTTCAAATGAGGGACTGAGGACTCTTTAATAGTTTTCTGGAGGGATGCGTCGGTAATTACGCCGGAGCGAAATTTGTGTCGGCGAATGACATCACTCCATTTCGATCACCTGGATCACCAATTTTAACAAAAAGAAAAGGTGCCCCGACAGTCCAGGTGGCCCGGGTAGGTTGCCCGGTGATGGTGACGACCGGTAGCGGCTGCTGGCCCGCGCTGCGCCCGAGCCCGCCCGGGGGAGCTGTGCCAGCCCGCCCAAAGACGCGTTGTGTGCGTGGCCACCTAGGTGGGCTGTGCGCCCGTCTACCCGGGGGTACCGGTTTGACAGGCTGACTTTCCTTCGTGTTTTGGTTAAAGTGCTACCGGTTTGACTCGGTAACCTCTGGAGGGAACCCCATCAAATACCCTAAACTTTTCGTGGGTCATTATCTGCAAAGTGAGGAGGTCGGAAATTTTTAGCCTTAATTACTCTGTCTTGGGGGGTCACAGACTTAGGATTATTTCAGTATGCACATCATCAGTTATTTTTCTTTATGGCATGATTATTTCATTATGTGCGCAATTGTATAAGTGTACAAAGATAATTATTTGAGATATTTCAATGTTAATGATATTGCAAGATTATTACAGGAAGATGAAAAACAAGAAAATTTTAGGGATGTTGGGAAGTATAAATTGACAATAAAAGAACTATCCAATGATATGGGCATGCCAATATTTAGAACGTCTTGGTCGGTCCAACAATTATTCTTGATGTAGTAACATCGCAAGACTTTTGAATATGACACGCATATTTCAGTTCACCAAGCTCAAATAATAATAACATTTTCCTGCATTCTACACATTTGTTTGTCAACTTAGTATAATGTATTATGTCTCTTATTTATTATAAAATCTTGGGAAAATATTATGATGTTGATGTTGAAAGGGGACCAACCCACTCAAGCGGAAATATACCGGGCCGCTCCCAGCTTGACTACAGTCCAATGCCCTCAACCCCTCTCCACAACCACACACAACCTAACCCAACATTGGGCTTATAGGAACCCGACTTTTCACAATTTGTGGCGGGTTATTGAGGTCGGCGAGCGCCAATGCCCGACCTCGATCCCCCAACCTCTTTTATGGGGAGCTTAAGACCACTCCTCATTCTCATCTACGCTGCAATTGTGTGCTTGGGGACTGCAAGTGTGTTGATGTATATTTAGACAAATAACGGGTTCAGAGGCATAACAGGTCGGTTCGGATACACAGATATCTAATATCCGTAGTAACGCCTAGAGTTTGCCTATTTATACCCACCTAGGGGCAACAAGTAGGTGATTCCACTTTGATCTTCATCTGGATGCTTCGAGCAAAACCTAACATTCTTGAATCAAGCCCCTCTTGCTCGCGGTATTCCGTGGTACTTCCGTCTACAGAGTTCGATCTCGTCGCCTAGAGGAGGGAAGTAGCCCCACCGCCGATTCTCGCTGGATTGGGATAAGAAAGATCGTTACCCTCCTCCGACACTGCTGCCGTTGTTTCACGATTTTTGGATGCCTCCTTAGCCGCGCATCACTGGGAGTAGAGAAATCGTAACCCTAGCCGATGTTGTGATCATGGATCTGTTTCGCCGCCTTCATAAGAGATCGGGATATTTCTCCCGTCGTCGTCTCTCCCCTACTGCTGTGAAGGAAAAGTTTGGTCGTGGCGCTGCCTAGTGGAGGAGGGACCATAGCCTAGCGACAGTGGATATTGCTGGGCGATAGTGGGTATCGCTGATGGCGATATCGTTAACACTCAACACCTTGAAGCGTTGAGTGAGCGTAAGACACACGACGTCTTTCGACAAATCGTTGAGTAAGAGACTATCGCGTGGCGATAGTGGGTATCGCGTGACGATAGCCCTACACTCAACGCTCTCAACGCCTTGAAGTGTTGAGTGAACTCAACGCACTTGAGGTCGTAAAGCATTGAGTGAGCTATCAGAATAGCGACAGTGGATATCGTCTGGCGATATTGCCACGTATGTGTGGACACGTGTCAGATGGCCGGATGGGGCCGATGAGCGGTGGTTGACTGGGGTCAAAGCGGCGAAAAAGCCGATATCGCTATGCGACATTCGATATCGCGCGGCGTTATCGCTCATTTTGACTGGTCAGCTGATTTTGCGGTCATTCATTCCTGTTGACTAGAGGATCATGTGGCTGAGATTAATTTTGAGACCACTTAAGCAGAAGAGTGGAGATAAGAGTTGTCATTCTCATCTTCTCACTCTCTCTCCTCCTTTTCATCTAAGTTCTTGAGAGAAAAAGCTAAGGGCTGGAGCTGAGCTTGAATAACTTGAAAAGCTTCGCCACGGCTCCGAATAACACTATATGGGTAACGATCTTACTTCTTGGAATCAAAAAAATGCGCATCCAACAGTTCTTTACCTTAAACTTCCCTATAAAATTGTACACACAACTAGCTAAATCAACATCGAAGTCATAACTGAAAGCTAAGAACTAGTTTAACATCTTACCTGAGATCACTTGGGTGGAAGTCTGCGCTTCTTCCATGGTCACCACATTCAACTTACCCTTCCCTTTATCCAGATGCTGCGGCGGTAGCGGCATGGCTTGAAGTGGAATTGGCTGTAGTGGGGGCTTAGACCACGGGCACCTAGACTTCAAATGTGCTTTCTGCCCACACTGGAAGCAAACCTTTTCCTTTGACCAGAAATGGGCAATATCGTGCTCCTTTTGCTTACATGAGGTACAAACCAGCTCTCCTTTGGGTGTGCTCTGAATTGCAAGCACTTGTTGTTGCTTCTACGCTCCCAATCTCTTGAAACACTTCTCAAAGCGATGGCTTGGTCGTCCACAGAAACTACATGCTTCTTTGCTTCCTTTCTTCGAAATAGGGTCGGATGCCTAAGAGCTTCTATTGTCATCAGACATTCTCTTGTCCTTCCTTATCTGCAGCCCACGATTCTTTACATTACCAATAGCCTCAACTTTTAAAGCAACTTATACTGCTTCAACATAAGACTTTGATTTGTACGCGTTAGCCAAGTACTGGATGTCGCTACGGAGTCCTCCCAGGAATCGCTTCACCCTACCTGCCTCAGAGGTTACTAAATCTGGAGCAAAGCTGCTCAATTTACTGAATTATATCTCGTACTCACTAACCGTGAGCTGTCTCTGTTTCAGGTGCAAAAAGTTATTGATCAGTCAGTCTTGCTCGACCAATGACAGAAACTTCTGGAGCAACACCTTCTAAGATTCCCATGAACACCCCTCTAAGAGGCTCCTTTTCTCTCAAATCCACCAGCCCTTCAGCTGGTAAGCGGCGACCATCACCTTCTAGTCCGCAGATATCCCCGAATATGAAAATATCTCTTCGATAGCAATGATACAATCATCTAGAGCCATGAAATTGATTGTCCCGTCATAGGTAGGAGGTGCTAATTATTGGAAGTGCGAAATGAAATTCATCTTCGGTGGCAGCAGAACTGGAGGCACCATAGGAGCAGGAGGAACATGTACAGATTGTCCCACTACAGGGTTCTACACCACAGGTTGCAGCCCCGCGACGACAGTCAGCAATGCCTGAATTTACGATTGCATTGCAACTAGCTGGCTTGATAGGGCCTCATTACTCTACTGCAACCCTTCAATCACAGCCTCACTTTGCACACTCGACGAATTACCCTAAGACTAGGGAGTCCACCACGTCACAATATGCTTAGGCGACATTCCTAATAATACAACGAACAATTCATCAAAACTTAGCTTAACGCTAGAACTACTCAACTTAGTTCAGACCATACATGTATAGATACTTGATCTTACTGCTACCTTGCTCTGTGATTTTCATAAGTGATGTTATGCTTTAACTTAGGATGATACACCATCGTCAAATTGACTCGTGCGCATATAATATGAATGCATGAATTCTTATTTATTTATTTTAAAACCATGTGTATACGTGTGTCATCATGTAGATCTTAACTTGGCACGTGTGCTCATGCCATGTTAGGTTATGCTTGCAGTGCTATGCATTCTAATAAAGGCCTTAATTCATGTTATGAGCTGCGTACACATGAAATATTATGCATCTCATACTACATAATATCACATGTTGTAATGCCACAAAAGTCCAAAAGACAAATTGGAAGTTAGCACGTGGCGACAGTATTATCGCTGGCGTTAGCCTGTAAATTAAATCGACAGACCTCTCGGGAATCTACAGCATGGTGGTAGTAGAGGTAGCGTGTGTCGGTACCACTCAATGCTTTCGATGAAGCGTTGAGAGGACTATCGTGGGGCGTTAATGGGCTAACGTGTGGCAATACTACTCAACGCACTCAATGCTTCGAAGCGTTGAGAGGCCTATAGCGGGGCGGTAGTGGGCTAGCGCGTGGCGCTATCACTCAACGCTTTCAACATAGTGTTCAGTGACTACCACACGGCAATAGGAGTAAATGCGCGGCGATAGCTCGGGTTAGAGTACCGCTTTGTAACACCTCCATCTGTTGCATGACATATAATAGAAGGTCCAGTCGGGGCCCCACATCATATGCCACAAACAGGCGGCGAAGTTACGGGTTAATATCAGATCTGCGCATCCTAACTCAGAGCATTCTAGCGGAAGCTTTTACGTTGATTGAACTCAACTCATCTGAATGTCCACAATATATAAACCAACATTTATATATATAACAACCCGAAGGAATGTACTGCAAATACACAACAAGTCTGGTCCTATGGCCTTACAGTTAAGCTTTATATATATAGTTTTCATACATCGGCATACAGGTCGGCCACACATGAAAATACTATCACATGAACTTCTTTGGCCTTCGAGGGCTAGCATAGCAGCAACAACAGCAACAACGAGGGCTTCAGCCCCCTATTTTCCGCTCGGCTCTCCTGCACCTGCACGGGACAATTCACCGCACGGTGGTAAACAAGGCAATGACCAGCGTTCAGTTGACCAATTTATAACAACCCTACCCCTTACCCGGGGTAGTGGTATTCCTTCCCTACAGACATAACATTTCACAAGCAGATATATTACACAATGTGCACTCACGCACAATCAACATATCACAAATGTCGCCCACATGACCCGACGCTCCGTGCACTCAGGTTACATTCTTGGTGTACCGGATAAACCCGTGGCCTGCCGCCATTCAAGGCCCAAAGCCCAACGACAAACTTGAGCATTTTGTTCCACGGCCTTCAGCCGGAGACTTTAGTCTTAGCGTAACGACCCGGGATTTGGCATATAGCCCCCCATAACATTGCTACCTGGTGGCACGCAGGCCTAAGCCTCTCATTTTATTATAACGACCTAGGATTTGGCTCGTAGCCCCCCACGACATCGCTACCGAATGGTGCGCAAGTCTAATACTCTCATTATGCGTTTCTGCCGAATGTCAGTCGCCCAGACACTCATGGCGGACAACCATAACGCAGATACAGTTCAGCCCTTGCATGTTGCTCAAATCGTTAGTTCAATGACTAGACGAACACGGGTCGACATCCCCTTGTCCATTTGGCACAAAGCCTTTGCAAGAGCTCACAAAGCTCACAAACAGCCGCACGATCCCCGAAGGATTGCCTTCACAATCACAGGTTAGCTAGGAGTCATCGCCAACGATACTCACTCTCGCCCGGCGTTAGTGACATAACTCACTTTCCATCCCTAGCCTTAACCTTAGTTGGATCAAATATCCTGCAATCCCTGCAACCATCTGTAGTACCAGAAACACTAGGCTTTCAAAGCATCCAGCACAAGCACTTTGTGGGTATTTTCCTGCACTGTCACTCCAGTACTTCCTACTACTACCCTTCACAGGTACAACCCACTGAATACGCAAACATATTCATTTATATGCAGAGTCTTCTCTAGTGTGTAACATAAAACATCATCAATCCAGACCAACATGTCCATATGGGCTTCACATAGTATGTCTATTCCGTACTTCCCGTTTCCGGATCTACATGCAAGTCATCTTGAGGATATCCAGAATCAACCCAAGGGGAATTCCTTAACAATCCACCCTTTGGTGGGGGAAACCCATGCATATGCCAAATTATGGACTTCACATGTCCAAGGAAGAAAGATCGTTACCCTTGCCGATCGCTTTGGAGCCATGGAAATCTAGCTGGATGAAAGTACCGCAACGGCATTGCCTCCATAAATCTGGACTCGACACGCGATTCGGGGCTCTGAAGCTCCACCGATAGCCGTATTCCTCCTCCTTCTCCCTTGCTCTCCCCACTATCCACCTCTTTCTAAAGAGAGAGAAAAGCCTTAGATAATGAGAGAGTTATCCTCAACTCATGGTCTTATAACCGCAGAGAGAACTCAGGGCTGTTGGATCCTAGTTGAAAGGAATGAACGGCCATGAAAAGCCCTGAAAACCACTTTCCTGGGCCAGACACGGCTTGTGACACAGGAGTGTACCTTAAGCGGCAAAGAAACCGACTTATCCAGACCAGGACACGGCCGTATGACACGGCCGTGTGACACGCCTGTGTCAGAGGCCGTGTTCTAGACATGGCTTCAGACACGCCCGTATCCAGCCTGTGTACATCAGTCTGCCCAAGCACAGAGAAGGACACGGCCATGGACACGCCCATGTCATAGGCCGTGTGCCCAACTCGAGGATCGTCGAGTGCATTTCGTCGAACTCACTCAAGAACTCGTCGAGTGCATTGCAGGACACGGCCCTGAACACGCCCGTGTCACAGGCCGTGTATCCCACTCGAGGATCGTCAACCGCATTTCGTCGAGCTCACTCGAGACCACCCTGCAGCACTTGAGTGCAGGACACGGCCATGGACACGCCTGTGTCCCCGGTCGTATACCTCATATAGAGTAGGACACGGCTTGGGGACACGCCCGTGTCCCAGGCCGTGTTACCCACTCTCCTCAACCCATTCATCACTGAGATTTGGGGCGCTACACGCTTGGCGGTAGTAACTTGACGCGCGGCGGTAGCTACCACGTGACAGTAAGATGAAGGTTGTTTTGGAGTGACAGCACGATGTCTATTGGTCCAAGCGGCAACTGCTTATAAAACCGCATGGCAGTAGTAGATACCGCGCGGTGGTAGCCTCTAATTAAGTGCTAGGTATGAGATTGAACTCTCACCTTTTTCTCTCTCTTGGTACTGCAAGTTCTTGAGGGAAAGAGGCCGAGGCTTAGTGGTGCATGCTTGGTGAAGGAGATCCCGTGATCGGAATCAAGAGCCGAAGTAAGATCTGTGACGAGTAAAGTGAGGTGCTACTCTCCATCCGGATAGAAGACTTACTCATGGCTCCAAAAAGATCTACAAGGGTAACGATCTTTTTTCTTGGACAAGTGAAGTCCTCCTTTTTGCATATACATGCAATCTCCCACCAAAAGGCGGAGAATCGAGGAGATTCCAATGGGTCGATACGTAGTATCCCCGGGTTTGGTTTTGCATATAGATCCAAAAATCGCAGTACGGAATAGACATGTTGTGTGAAGCCCATCCGGACAGGTTGGTCTGAATTCTTGATATTTTATTTTGCGGGCCGGAGAAGACTCCGAGTATAAACATGGAGTTTATGGGGTATGATGGGTTATGCATGTGAAATGGGAGTATCAGGAAGTACTGGAGACGCTCTCCAAGAAAATACCCAGAAAATACCACAGTTTACATAACTGTTTGATATCACTAGGCGACAATGAGTATCGCTGGAGATATCTCATGATGAGCTCTGATTGATGTGAAAAGACCAGTGTTTCTAGTACTGCAGGATGCTGCAAGGTTTTGTGTTGAGTCTGGGCACAAAAAGAGAACTTCTGTTGGTCCCGCCAAGCTATCGTGACGAGCGCTGATGATAAATCCCTTTTAATTGTGACATCTGTCACCGGGAGACAGTGAGGCTAATCTGTGAGCTACTAGCTCCTAAAGGTCATGAGAATCATTGTACATAACGTTGATTGTGTTTTGAGATACGGGAAAGGGGAGTCTGACCTGCCTCATGTCGACCAGCATGAGAGTGTGACTTTCGGCGGGCGAGTAAGGCGATTTGAGCAACGAGAAATGGCTGATCTGTACCTGCTCGATGTTAAACGGTTAAACAGACCTAAAGTACATGAGAGTTACTGGTGGAAACAAGAGAGAGGGAGTCTTAGGCTATAATCCGGAAAAACTAAAAATGCTCATAAATTGACCGTCAAGTCTAGGACCTCTGAACGGTGGTTTAATCCGGGAAACTGACACACCAAAAATATGCCATGAGTGCACAGAGCGTCGGCAGTTAAGACTGGCATTTGTGATATATTGAATTGTGTGTGAGTGCACGTTCTTGTGATATATATGCTTGTGATAATGTTATGCCTGCAGGGAAAGAATGTCACTACCCCGGGAAAGGGGTAGGATATTTATAAATTGGTCATTGCCTTGTTTGCCTCCCTTATGGTGGATTGTCCTTGTGCAAGTGCTGGAGAGACAAGCGAGAAGTAGCGGGCTATGTCCCCGAAGCTATGTCAGCCCTCAAAAGCCAAGCAAAGTTTTATTACTTTCACGTATGGCTGACCTGTGTGCCGATGCTTGTAATCCACACCCTGCAAAGAGTAAATGTAAGGCCATGAGGCCATAATAGCTTTAAGCTACCATTGAATGTCGTCGGACGACAGTGACTATCGATGGGCGATATTAACTTTTGTGTATTTTTGTAATAAACATTCATGTATTTATATAATGGACATTACAGTTATACTTGAGTTCAAAACTTAACCCTTGAAGCTTCTGCTAGAATGCTCTAAGTTAGGATGCGTTTGGTATGTGATATTCATAAGTAACGTCACTGATTATCTGTGGAATATAGCGTGGAGTGATACGCCCGAAATAGATGTATATAATAACGCAAGTGCACGTGCCAGATCAGGTAATATAAAGTGAGAAACAATCGTTCCCTCAGAGAAGTGACTAATCAAGTGCTTGCAAATACTAGTTCTACTTTTTCTTTAAATTCAAGTGGATTAACTAAGTAAATTTGTGTTGGTGGAAAGATTAAAAGAGAGCAATAATAAAACTAAATTACTAAGGCTTATTTAGAAATTCTTTTATCAAGATAGAGAAGTAGTTTCGTACGTTGATTTCATTTGCCTATTGCGATGAGTTTTAAAAGTGATCCTTCATGAATTGATTAATTACTATCCTGCAACGATTTGAAAGTGGAAGTCATCATCTCTCGATCTCAGAAATCCGTTTAACCTAATTCACCTAGTTATCTCTAACTTAGGTAGAATGAGAATAACATAAAACACTCAAATAAATGTTGCTACCACAAGATGAAATCTCTTTCTTTCTTTAAGCTAAGTCGAAATTTATGCTACACTTACGTCACTCATCTCTCGAATCTTGCAGCGCAGTATAAAGACGGAATTTTGGCTAAGGATTTACACGACTCCTCTCTCGAATCTCGTCGTGCAAAATAAAGATTCAACCCTAAAATAACGTAACTCCTCTCTCGAATCTCGCTACGTAATTTAGACGAAGAACATTTGATTCAAAAATTCCACAAAATTACAACATAAATCCAACAAAGATGAGTTTTTAATCAAACATAAAGGGGAAATTACAACCACCACATCACAATAAATCAAAGTACTCTCAACGTACAAAACCAAGAAATTTAGTTCATGCACGAAGGGAGAAACCGCATAACAAGAAAGATCTTAGTAGACATGATGTTTAGAAATGAAAATGTTGCCGGAATTTGTGTTCAGAATCCACTTTAGAGTCCTCTTTCTCCTTGGTAGTGCGTCCAAACCCTAGTCGTTTTTCTCCTTCTCCAAGATGATGGCTCTCCAAAACTCTCCCTCTAATCTCCTCTATTTTCCATATGGTATGAGATTCTACTCATAAAAACATGCAGTCATTTACCAAGAGTTGCCTCTTTCCAATTTTCATTTTGGCGTAAAATTCGAATTTTAAATTCAAAATCCGTTCAGCAGTTGTTGCAACAATTTTTTCTAATTGTTGTAACAACATGCGCAGTCCAAAATAATTTCAGTTTAACTTCTCCGGATTGATTACTTTGCCATTTCTAGCAAGAAAAACATGAAAAATTTAGACATATTAACCATAAACAAAATAGATATGAATTTTCTTATATTTTTGCTTATTTAATTCATTTCTTTATCAATAAGATGAATATTAAAATAGAATAAAGCAATAAATAACTTTTTTGGGGGAAGTTATCATGGGGCCCCGACTGAACCCTCTATTATATTTCATTTGACGGACAGAGGTGTTACACGCCTGGTGGCTAAAGGTTTCACACAAGTTAGTGAGGTGGATTAATTTAATGTATATTCACTAGCATGTCACTTAGTGTTGGGTACATTGGTCAAATGTACCTGATTTGAAGAAGCCTCACCTAACTCAATGATATGCATCATAATGTATTTGATGTTTGTTTGAGTTACTTGTGCAGGTTAGGTATTCACTGGACTGAAGTTAAAAGTTTCTAAGTCCATGTGTCGACACCCAGAGGGAAAGTGTCGACACTTGAGAAAGCTTGTGTCGACACCCAGACAAGCAGTGTCGACACTTGGAGTCATTGTGTCGACACCTGGGATGAAGAGTCGACACCAGACAGAAAGTGTCAACACTTGGAGCTGTGTCGACACTCAGTGAAGAAGTATGCAGAAAAGCAGTATCGACACTTAGAAGAATACAGTTAAAGAATGAAGAATAAGTACTTGTGTCGACACTCAATTTCAGTGTCGACACATGCAGAATAATCTGTGTTTATTCAGAAATCTGTGTTATAAACTGTTGTGCTGCCAACAAAGTTTTAAAAAGGATTTGGTCACCTATTCACCCCCCCCCCCCTCTAGGTGTTTAGGTACCATATCTTTCAAGTGGTATCAAAGCGGGGTTCCTCAAAAAGGACTAACTGTCTGAGGAGATCCAATTTGACAGATTCAGTGTAAGTCAGGAAACAGTTTCAAGAAAATCAAGAAGCATGGGTTCTTCAGAGAATCACAAGGAATTGGGTTCAATGAAACTGCCCATATGCAGAAAAGAGATTTTTGGAATCTGGAAAGAAAGGGTAAGGCTGTTCATGGAAGCCTCTGACCCTAGGATCTACATCACAGTCAAAGAGGGGCCCTATGTGCCCATGAAGATCTCAGTATTGGATGCAAATCAGAGGACTCCAAAGGATTTCTCTGAGATGACCAAGGATGAAATTGTCCTAGCCACTATGGACAAAAGGGCACAAAACATAATAGTAAGTGCCATTGATGATGCCACCTTCCAGAACTTAATTCACTGTAAGACAGCAAAAGAGATGTGGGACACTCTTATAGTCTATATGGAAGGTTCTGAAGAAGTAAGGCAAGATAGAAAGTCCTTGCTTAATCAAGAGTATGAGAGCTTTAGGCAAGGAAGAGGAGATAACATCACTGAATGCTACAAAAAGTTCTATAGAATTGTTAATGAACTCATGTCCTATGGAAGAGAGTTCACTAACTATGAATTGAATGATAAGTTCTTAAGGTCCCTAACCAAAGATTGGGACACCAAGATCTGTGCCATAAGAGAAATGGCAAAGTTGGGAGAAATTCCTCCTCCCACACTGTTTGGGAAGTTGTTGTCTTATGAGATGCAGCTGTCAGTGAGAAAAGAGGAAGAAAAATCAACAAGGACTGAGCACAGGGAAAGGACAGTTGCCTTCAAGTCAGAAGTACCTAGAAAGGGCAGGACTAAGTCATCAACTCCACCTCCAGAGGTAGTTGAATCAGAATCTGATGAATCTGTTAGCACAAAGTCTACAAGCAGTGAAAGTGATGAAGACTTTGCTGCATTCACCAGACATTTTCAGAAATTCCTGAAGAAGAAACAGTGGAGGTCCAGACCTTCATTTTCCAAAGGGAAAGAAGTACAGTATCAGGAGAAGAAGCCTTCAAAGAAGGACAAGAAAAAGACAAAGACTAGCAAGGCAACTGGGTCTAAGATAGTGTGTTACTGCTGCAATAGACAGGGTCATGTAATTGCAGATTGTCCTGAGAGAAGAAAAGAATCCAGTGACAAAAAGAAGACTCACTTCAAAGGAAAGAAGGAGAAGTCCTTTGTTGCAAAGAATGAGAAGACTCTTTCAGACATTTCTTCTTCAGATACTGAGACAGATGCTGAAGCCTACATAGGGCTATTTGCTGAAGAAGAAGAAGAGTTTATGCAGATCATGGAATCAATCTATGAACAAGAAGAGTGTCAGTGCCAAGGACTGATGGCATTGACTGAAAGTACCAAAATCCTGGAGCAGCCAGGACCTAGTCAGGTACAAAGTCCAACTCAAAGTTCAGATTTCAGTTCTAGTTCAGAGTCAGATTCATCTTCATCAAGTGATGGAAGTGTTTCTGAATCTGAGGGAGATATTCATCAGCTCTTAGATGAATATAAAGTACTGTTGCAAGCCTATAAGAAAAGCAAGTCCCTTGCCAAAAGTCAGGCAAAGGAGATTGCTGATCTCAAGGTAGCTGCAACAGATTTTGAAAAACAGTATGATCAAAAACTGAATGAAGTAGCCAGGCTGAAACACATTACAGTGATTCAGATGGGTACTATTACATTTAAGAATGATCAAATTAAGAGACTGGAGATCAATCTCCAGAAGGAAAAAGAACTTGTTGCCAGGTTTTCAAAACCTAAATCAGTATTATCATTAATTGATGAATTTGTTCATCAAAAAGGCAAAGCTGGACTAGGTTTTGTTAGACCTGTAGGGACTGTACAGTCCAAGTTCAAGTCCAAGGGTAAAGCCCCAACATTCAACAAGCCTGCTGTAGTCAAGACAGCAAAGGTTGTACCTAAGCAAAGGTACAACAAGTTTGAATGCTGGTGCTGTGGCAAGATTGGCCATTTTGCAATGGACTGTTGGCACAATGCCAGTGTCAAGTTGAGTAGCAAGTTACCTGTTGGAAAGCCAGCAGGTAGCTATGTCAAGTTGCAAACTAACAATCACCAAGGACCCAAGTTTACTTTGGGTTCTAAGGTTCATTAATTTGTTTTGCAGGAGAATCCAAGTGGCCATACCCCAACATGGTACTTGGATAGTGGATGTTCCAGACATATGATTGGAACAAGGGGACTACTGAAGGACTACATTCCAATCAAAAATGGTCCTAAAGTGACCTTTGGTGGTTCTGAAAAAGGAATCATCAAAGGGTTTGGTAACATCTCTTCAAACCTTGTTACCATTACTCAAGTGGCTTATGTTAAAGGGTTGAAACACAACCTCATTAGTATAAGTCAGTTAAGTGATGTAGGGTATGACATCTCATTTGTTAAAAATGGTTGTCATATCAAGAGGTCAAGTGATCAAGAGATCATTTTGACAGGATATAGAAAGAGGAATGTCTACTGTCTAGACATCATGATTGAGAACAATGGTTCTCCTGTTTGTCTTGTAGCTGATGAGACAGTCTCTCATTGTGTCAAGTGGCACAAGAGGCTAGCTCATCTTAACTATAAGACTATTTGCAAACTCTTTAGCAAAGAGTTAGTGAGGAATGGTCCTCAAGTTAAGTGTGTTAAAGAGGGCATTTGCTCAGCTTGTCAAAAGGGCAAGCAGACCAAATCCACCTTTAAAAGCATTGAGAACAAAGATGCTGTGAGGTGCTTATACCTCTTGCATATGGATCTCTTTGGTCCAATGCCAGTTCACAGCTTAGGTAGGAAGGTCTACACCTTTGTAGTTATTGATGACTACTCAAGGTTTTCTTGGGTGTTCTTCTTAAAGCAGAAATCTGAAACACCTAGTGTCTTCTATAGTTTTGTTAAGCAAATTCAGAATGAATTGAACTGTACAGTGGTCAAAATTAGAAGTGACCATGGTACTGAGTTTCAGTCTGAAAGCATGACAAAGCTGTGTGAAGACTATGAGATATTTCAAGAATTCTCTTCACCTAGAACACCTCAGCAAAATGGCATTGCTGAAAGGAAAAATAGGACCTTGATAGAGGCTGGTAGAACCCTATTAAGTGATTCATCACTGCCAGAGTATTTCTGGGCTGAAGCAGTTAACACTGCATGCCATGTGATAAATAGGGCTACCATCACTAAAAGGTTAAATAAGACCCCCTATGAGGTTGTGAAAGGCAGGAAACCAAATTTATCCTACTTTAGGATCTTTGGTTGTAAATGCTACATACTTAACAATGGAAAGTCTTACCTAACTAAGTTTGCTGCCAAGTCCCAAGAGGGAGTGTTTGTTGGGTACAGCAATAATAGTAAGGCTTATAGAGTCTACAACTTGACTACACAAGTTGTAGAGGAGTCTGTGCATGTAGTTTTTGATGAAACACAACTAATTAACAATGAGTTGTCTAGTAGTGTGTGCAGCCCCACAGGTCTTACTAAGAAGATGGACAAGCTAACCATAGAAGATGTACCTGCTGCAAGACAGCAAGTAGAAGAAGATGGCTTATGTCCAGGGGGAGAACTACATGTACCAGGAGTTGAAGAAGTACAAGGAACTCAGCATGATGAAGATGCTGTAGAAGTACAACCAGAAGCAAGGATGCCTCCAGCCACCAGGCATCTAAGAGATCATCTAGTAGAGTTGATTATTGGAGATCCAAGACAAGGTGTTCAGACAAGAAGCAGAAATCAGAATGCTGTAGTATATTCAAGTTTTCTGTCTCAAATAGAACCAAAGAAATTTGAAGAAGCTATACAAGATCCACAGTGGACTGAAGCTATGCAAGAAGAACTTAATCAGTTCAAAAGGTGCAAGGTTTGGGAGCTGGTTCCAAAGCCTAAAGACCACAATGTTATAGGAACTAAGTGGATCTACAGAAATAAGTTAGATGAACAAGGGGTCATCATAAAGAATAAAGCAAGACTGGTTGCAAAAGGATATAGGCAAGAAGAAGGTATTGATTTTGATCAAACCTTTGCCCCAGTAGCCAGACTGGAGGCCATAAGGATGTTCTTGGCCTATGCAACTTATCAAGGATTCAAGGTATATCAAATGGATGTGAAGTCAGCATTCCTAAATGGTAATTTGAAAGAAGAAGTATATGTGGAGCATCCTTCAGGTTTTGTTGATCCTACTCTTCCACATTATGTCTATAGACTTAGGAAAGCATTATATGGGTTAAAACAAGCACCTAGAGCTTGGTATGAAACCCTATCTAGTTTCCTCATTGAGAACAAGTTCTCAAGGGGGAAAATAGATAAGACTCTATTCCTTAGGGAATCTAGAGGCAAAGTCATACTTGTCCAAATATATGTAGATGACATTATATTTGGGTCTACTGAAAGTAGCCTTTGCAAAAAGTTTGCAAAGCTTATGCAAAGTCAATTTGAGATGAGTAGTATGGGAGAACTGAAGTTTTTCTTGGGTCTCCAAGTTAAACAGACTGGAAGTGGTCTATCCATATGTCAGTCCAAGTTCACCCTAGAACTCATAAGGAAGTATGGTATGGATTCATCCAGTACCATGAAGACTCCTATGGGGTCAAGTATGTCTCTGAGCAAGGATGATGCAGGGAAACCTGTAGATGAAACCTTGTATAGAAGGATAGTTGGCTCCCTACTGTACTTGACTGCAAGTAGGCCTGACATTATGTATGCTACATGTGTTTGTGCCAGGTATCAAGCCTGCCCCAAAGAGTCTCACTTGACTGCAGTCAAGAGAATCTTGAGATATCTAAAGGGCACTCCCTATCTAGGCCTCTGGTACCCTAGGAATGGAGATTTTGATCTAACAGGCTATTCAGATACAGACTTTGCAGGATGCAAAGAAGATAGAAAGAGCACTACTGGATCCTGTCAATTCCTAGGTGGAAGACTCATTTCATGGAGCAGTAAGAAGCAAACCAGTGTGGCTATTTCCACAGCTGAGTCAGAATATGTAGCTGCAGGAAGTTGCTGTGCTCAACTTCTGTGGATTCAACATCAGTTAGAAGACTATGGATTTCAGGTAAGTAGAACTCCACTTTACTGTGATTCTACTAGTGCTATTTCAATAGCTAACAATCCTGTATCACATAGTAGAACTAAACATATTGAGATTAAATATCACTTTCTTAGAGAGCATGTAGAAAGAAATGATATTGCACTTGAATATGTTAGAACTAATAATCAGATAGCTGATATGTTCACTAAGCCCTTAGAAGAAGCTAAGTTCAATAGGTTCAAAATTGAACTAGGTATGATAAACTTAGACTAAGTTTACAGAACTAAAAATTGGCTAAGTAAAAAGGTGTCGACACATAGACAAGTCTATGTCGACACAGAATAGTAAGTGTCGACACTTCAGGAAAATGGTGTCGACACATCTAGGAAGCTGGTGTCGACACTTCAGAATGTTAGTGTCGACACATGTCGAGTAGGTGTCGACACATCCAATAAGGTGTCGATACTTAAGTTTTACTCAGAATTTTCTAAGTAAAGTCTCGACTACATGTCGAGTAATGTGGTGTCGACACTTAACCAAGTGTCGACACTTAAAATCTGTTGACTAAACTTGTGTCGACACATGTGTGTCGAGACATTATAAGTCAGTGTCGACACTTATTGACAGTGTCGACACATCTTTAGAAATTCATCCCGCCTGTTCGTCTTCAAACCAGAAAGGTATAAATAGGGTTCTATCTTTGTTTGTCGACACGCTTTCAAAAGTTTCGAGACCAAAACTCTTGTGTCGACATTTCTCTTCTCTAAAGACTAATTCTCAAAACCCTAATGGCTCCCAAGCTGGAAGAGAACGTTAACGAAGGCTATGAACTGGTGCGTGGCGCATTCGACGACGACGAACAAGAAATCAAATCAGTGATAACCCTAGTCACCGATTCAGGATTGGAGTTCTTGGTTTCAGAACCAACCAAAATTTGGAAGAAGGAAGTTATTGAATTCCTTACTGGAGCGTCTGTAGATGATTCAGGCTACAGAATTAAGTCAAGGGTGCATGGCACCAAGGTCAAGATTTCACCCAAGTCCTTGAGAAAGGTACTTCAGCTACCTAAAGTTCAAGAAGAAGAGGAAGTGACCACATCTAAGACCAGAGAAGCACTTACCTGGTGTGGTCTTGATCCTAAGATGAAAATAGGTTCAGTTTTCAACAGGAAGGGAATGAATAATCAAGGCAAATTCCTGTCAGAAATTGTGGGCAAAGTACTCCTCAGCAAGACTGGAGGGCATGACAGGGTGTCAGCCTCTATGTTCAGTATTATGACCAGAATCATCTTCAACCTCAAAACAGACTGGTCTATGATTGTATTTGAGAAAGTGAAGGAAAGTCTGAAGAAGCCCAATCTGGGCAGGATACTAAGTCTCTACCTGGCTGGATCAATTCCAGAGGTAATGAGCACTGCTGCTGGAACTAAAACCAATCACATGAGGAGAATGGATTCAAGGATATTCTCTAGATGGGAAAGAGTGCTGTCCAAAGAAGTTCCAACCCTAGAAAAGCAAGTTTCAAAGAAAGACTCTCCTCCCAGGAAGAAGAGGAAGACTGCTGCTGTGACTCAGGAGTCCTCCAGCAGCTCAGGCAGTGAAGAACATGTTATTTTCACTCCTGATAGTCCAATAGATGTGGCTGCAGAGAAGTCACCTGCTCCTCAAGAGCCAGCTGAGATCCAGGGGGAGTTGCCTCCAGCTAGCCCCAAGGATCCAAGCCAGGGGGAGCCTCCAGCTGTAGAACATCCCTCTACACTGGAGAGTGAGCAAGCTACACTTATTATCCAAGAGGTACTTTCTGACCTTAATACATTAGATTTTTCTGTAATGGATTCTGATTTGTCTGATGTCCATCAGCACATTCAGCAAGCAAGTACATCACCAGATGTTGTTCTTCCAGACACATTTGTTGTGATACCTGATAAAGTGGTTGAAGAACCAAGTACATCTCCTGCTCAGTCACCCCCAGAATATACAATGGAAGACCTCTTTCTGAATCTAGATCAAGAGGACTTTGACATGGACAAGACTGCTGCTGATGAAGAGAAGGGTGCTGCTGTTGAGGGTGAGAACTTGGATGTTCAGGAAGAACCTATAAGGCTAGACACTGAGAAGGCACAAGATGTGCAAGCTGAAAAACCATCAAGCCCTAAGGACAGGGTTGATATTGCCAGTACTTCAGACTCTGAGGAAGATGAGGCTGCACAAGCTAAAAAGAAGCAATTCTTTGTTTTCAAAAGAAGGAGTCAGAGCTACAAGAAGGCTCTACAAACTGTTGCTCAACACTCCTTAGTCCAACAAGCTCCATCAACTGATTACAGTGCTCTACTGCTTGCAATGCAAATCAAGATGGATGAACAAAGGAATGCTATAGAAACTTATGTTGATGAAGGGCACAAGGCACTTCAATCGGATCTGACACAGGACATCAAGTCAATAAGGTTTGAAATGAACCTTAATAAAAAGGAGATGACTGATTGTTTTACAAAGGGTGCTAATGCAGTGGTCTATCTGGCAACCCACCAAGAGAAAATAAAGACTCAAGTGGATGATATAGCACTAAAGCAAGGCTATGTGCTGGAGAATCAATTGAGGATGAATGATAATTTGACTGCATCTCACAATGCAATAGTCACTGAACTGAAGAGTAAGTCTGCTGAACCTTCAACATCATCTGCTGCTGCCAAAGCTGAATTTGATAAAGTATTTCAGGAAGAAATTGCTGCTGTCAAGACTGCCATTAAGGATTCACAGAAGGTCCTTTCAGAACAACTTACCAAGCTTAGACCTTTCTTTAAAGAGGGAATCAGGTACTTGGACAGCCAAATCAAATTCCAAAAGGATGATGTGAGAGATCATGTAGAACAAGAAGTCATAAAGGGGGAGAGGGTGTTAGTCAAAGCTAGCTCTGACCATGCCAAATGGATTTCTAATTCCATCAGAGCTACACTGGGCTATCCTCCCCTGTGTGATGATGACAATGTAGCTGAATCTGGTATTTAAAGTGTATATCTTGGAGGAGAGCAACAGGAAGTAGCTCAGGTGATCTATCCACCTCCAGATTTTGACATGGTTCATGCTGAGATAAGCACAATGTATAGCCCAACTGCTGGCAAGCCAAATGTTATTCTGGAAAAGGTTGTTCAACCTATTACAGCAGCCATGCAAGAGGCTATGGACAAAGAAGAAGAGACAAGGCTGTCAAAGAAGAAGTTCAGGGAACTGGCTGAGCAAAAACCAGATTTTGAACAGTGGAGCCCTACTTCTAGGAACATCATTCTCACAGCCTGGAAAGCAGCCAAGGACAATGCATATGAGAGGAACAAGTGGTTCTCAGAGGCAGAATGGAGGAAGCATGAGAGTAGGCAGGAAGCCATTGTCCAATATAGAAGGAAGGCTAAGTTAGGAAAGCTACCTCCACAGCTGTGGAGCCTAGCAAGTACTTTCCTAAGCCCTATCATTATTTTGAAAGGCAGAAAATCAAGGCTGAAGAACAGAAGAAGAAGGACTCCAAAGGGAAGAAGGTTGCTGATACTGAGCCTGCTGCTGCTGCTGCTGTAAAGCCAAAATCAAGCTGGGAAAGGCATAGTTATAAAAGAACCAGAGCAGAATTAGATTAAGATTAGACTGAAGAATGTTGTAATTTGTTACAATCTAAATTTTTTGTAAATCATTGAAAATGTATTGAAACAATGTTTGGACAATTTTTGATAAATATATTTCATGATTGATTTAGTAGAATATGTCTAATTCTTGTTGTTCTGTAATGCTGAATGAGTATACATGTGTGCTTTATTACATGTTTAAGTTTAACTACCCTGTTGATATAGCCTGCTTTACATCATTTTCTAATTTTTAATTATGAGTGATGTATATCATTGACTAAGGGTTATGACTTCTCCAAATAGGGGGAGATTGTTGGGTACATTGGTCAAATGTACCTGATTTGAAGAAGCCTCACCTAACTCAATGATATGCATCATAATGTATTTGATGTTTGTTTGAGTTACTTGTGCAGGTTAGGTATTCACTGGACTGAAGCTAAAAGTTTCTAAGTCCATGTGTCGACACCCAGAGGGAAAGTGTCGACACTTGAGAAAGCTTGTGTCGACACCCAGACAAGCAGTGTCGACACTTGGAGTCATTGTGTCGACACCTGGGAATGAAGAGTCGACACCAGACAGAAAGTGTCGACACTTGGAGCTGTGTGTCGACACTCAGTGAAGAAGTATGCAGAAAAGCTGTGTCGACACTTAGCAGAAGTGTCGACACCTAGAAGAGCTGTGTCTACACCAGAAAGTGTCGACACTTGGAGATGTGTCGACACTCAGCAAAAGTCTGCAGAGTCTAAGTACAAGTGTCGACACTCAACACAATGTGTCGACACTATGTAGAAGAGTCAGCATTTGAGGAATGTGTCGACACTCACACAATGTGTCGACACACAACAGAGAGTCAACACTTGAAGTAAGTGTCGACACTCAGCACAATGTGTCGACACTTAGCTAAAGACTCTACACTTGAAGAAGAAGTGTCGACACAAGGAGCTGTGTCGACACTTAGCAAAGAACAGAAAAGTTACAAAATATTCTAAGTACAAGTGTCGACACTAAAGGAATGTGTCGACACTCAGCTGAAGAAACAAAGTGAAGACTTGTGTCGACACCAAGAAGCAGTGTCGACACTTGACAGTTTCAAACATGAGATGTGTCGACACAAAGAACATGTTGTCGACACTTAGAAGAATACAGTTAAAGAATGAAAGTACAAGTATTTGTGTCGACACTCAATTTAATTAGTGTCGACACATGCAGAAGAATCTGTGTCGACACATACAGGAATTGTGTCGACCTTGAAGACTTGTGTCGACATTAACAACATGTGTCGACACATTAGTCTATAAGAGTCGCACTTAAGAACAGAAAGTCTCGACACTATCTGACAGTTAGAGAATTTCAGAAGTGACTGGTTGACATGACAGCTGCCGATCCAGCCGGTCTACTGCAACTGTCAGAGAAATCAGAAGTCTGTTATGAACCGGATCAGCCGGTTACCATGAAGGAAGCCTATAAATAGGCACCCATTGTTTACAGAAAGTAAGTGAAGGATTGTTGTTGTTACAACTTGTGAGAATATTCTAAGTGGTTGATCAGATTAAATCAAGAAGTGATACACAGAGGATCAACTCAAGAAGGTCTGTCAGTTAACTGCAGATCTAAGAAGTTGGAGAGAGAGAGCTCCAATCAAGAATTCAGTCTTTGGAACTAAGGCTGAGAAGAAGGATTCAGAAACATCTAGATCTCAAGAAGTAGAAGGTCAAGGAACAACTGCAGAAGATTCAGACTAATTCAGTTCTAACTCAAGAAGCTTTGAAGGAAGCTAAGTCAGTTTGGATCTAACTGAGTTCTTCCAAGAACTCTTCAAGAAACTCTCATCTCCTCTCTTATTTTCTGAGTTGTAGAGTTAGCAATTGTATTTCTACTTTAACTTGTAGGATCCATTGGATCTGAGAGAATTGTAAGCCTATATTATAAAGGCTGAGGGTAGGGCTTGATTGCCTGAGTGTAGGAGTTGAAGAACTCTGAGTGTAGGCCTTAATTGGCTGAGTGTAGGCCTGGGTGGCTGAGTGTAGGCCTTGGTGCTGAGTGTAAGGCTTTGGGCCTGAGGTGTAGGAACCTAGTTGGGTTCTGAGCTAGTGGAGAAGTTTGGCCGAATCTAGTACACTGCTAGATAGGCGAAGGGGGAAAGTGGATGTACCCAAAGATTGGGGAACCACTATAAAATCTTGTGTATTCTGTGCTGTGATTGTGCTGTGTTGTGAATTGCTGTGTTTGGTGTGAGAACTTATTCAGAAATCTGTGTTATAAACTGTTGTGCTGCCAACAAAGTTTTAAAAAGGATTTGGTCACCTATTCACCCCCCCCCCCCCTCTAGGTGTTTAGGTACTATATCTTTCACTTAGCAACCATTAGTATCCTTCTTGCTATTACATATATTGAGAACTTTATTGTTCATCAAATGGATGTTAAAACTGCATTTTTGAACGGAGATTTGACTGAAGAGATGTACATGAGCTAACTTGAAGGCTTTATAGTAGAAGATCACGAAAATAAGGTCTGTAAGTTAATCAAGTCACTATATAGACTTAAACAAACACCTAAATTATGACATGAAAAGTTTGACTATAGTGTAAAGACTTGAGATTCATGTTGAGTCTCTCTGATAAATTTCTTTATAAACGACATAGATCAAATAAAGTCACTATAATATGTTTGTATGTGGATGATATGTTGATTCTTAGTTCTGACCAATCTGAATTGGATGACGTTAAGTCAGGACTAATGAAACAGTTTAGCATTAAAGACCTGGTGTAGCTGAAACTATACTAGGCATGCAAGTAAACTTTGAGAAAAATGGCATTTCCCTATATAAGTCAAAGCTACTACATAAAATCCATGTTGGATACGTAGGGATACAGTAAACGTAGAGCATTAGAGACACCATACGATTATAACAACCGCTTAAAACCCAATGAAGGAGCTGCAGTTAGACAGTTAGATTATGTTAAACTGATTGGTAGTCTCATGTATGTTATGGTATGCACTAGACCTAACATAGCTTTTACGATTGACATGTTAAGTAAATTTACTAGTAATCACAGCTAAGACCATTGTGATGCCCCCGATAGGCTAATGTTATACCTAAATTACACCTAACAGTATGATTTATGTTACCATGATCATCCTCTAGCGTTGGAAGGATATTCTGATGCATTATGGTGCTCAGAAATAAATGACAGTAAGTCTACTAGTGGATTTGTATTCACACTAGGAGGAGCAGTTGCAGTATGAAAGTCCAAGAGGCAATCATGTATTGCATTACCTTCTATGTAGTCCGAACTCTACGCTCTATCTTCAGCAGGCGAAGAAGCAGAGTAGATAAGAGATTTGGTGATGGACATTCCACTATCGAGATTGAAATTGAGTTCTATTGTAGTTTACTGCGACAATCAGGCTACTAAAACGATTGTTACGAGCACTTTGTTCAATAGCAAAGAAGGCAACTAAGGATGAAATAAAACTGGTCGACCTCCCTCATAAGTCAAGAGATTATTACTCGAATTGATGTGAGGTCAAAAGATAATATTGCAAACGCCTTGACAAAAGGATTGAATAGAGCTCTTACAATCAAAACATCGGGGAGATGCGATTAAAGTTCATAGAAATATGAATCTTTCCTCTCATGTTTATGTTTTAATGGTAAGAGCATATAGCTGCAACATTCAAACATTTAATAATAGACTGAAAAACTCAAATAATTGTTTGATGAAAACCCAAGATGGTTGGATGCTAGTCATCCCACATTTGATGACTTAACATGCATCTTTCTCATTGTAAGTTGATTCGAGAATTATTCAATTGGGAATAAAAGTCATTGTATGAGCTAATCTAACATTAGTGATCATAACAAATTATTTCACATCTGATAATGTTGCAAATGACGGCGTGTCAAGTCCCTCAAATTATGATAAGGGTAATAGTGGTCACTAATTGAGTAAAATTAATATGTGTGATTATTAAAATCATAACTTAACTAGTCCTACTAAGATTGGATAGCAGATGCTGATAGTATTACTTCAATACTATTACAAGTAC
>CM077156.1:198371465-198539712 GCA_039583875.1 Platanthera guangdongensis
CGCCTCATCTCGACAATCTGCCAACAGAGCCCATAGTCGCTGGCATGCCGGAGACCTCTTCAAGAACAGCTGTAGGGGAGATTGTTAATCTTCCGGCTTACGATCAGTCTCCCTTACCATGTGAAGCGAGTATAGCTCTTTGGCGATTGTCGAGGATGGAGCAGCTGCACCTCCGATGACGCGATAGCGGTGGCGACGGAGCACTTCCGCAAGCGCGCGAGATGGGTTGGGTCGGGCGACATCCACATCCCCCAGAGAGGCCTAGGCCTTAGATTTTCTTCTTTTTTCTTTTATTCAGAACTCGCCAAGTGCGGCTTTAACGGACTATTATTAATTATAATAAGCGATTTGAATCTCGCGTTTTTATCATATTGGTTTCTTTTGTGTTGCTTTTGTGATATCTTCTCTTGTCTGTGCCGAGTTTATCCTGCAGGTTGCGATAATGCTTTATGTGTTCTGCTCGTCCTACGCAATGGAGCTGGCTTCCTTGTTAGTGCGCAACTTGGTTTAATGCTTGCCGTAAGGAGGATATACCCCCCCCCCCCCCGGCGCATATAAATAGAGGGGGTAGGTAGGACATAAGTACGTTGTTGCACTTTTGATTCCCTAGCTCGCGAGTATCTCTTCCTGCTCGCGTGCTGCGACTTTGCTCTACTCCTCGCAATTCTTTCTCTCTTCTTCAAAGGTCGCCGGATGGTGGGAGACGACGCCAGTGCTCGCCGCCAAGCCCATGCCGCCAACTTCACGGATGCGGCTTTTAAGAAGTCGACCACCACTGTGCGCGACTTAGAAAACATCAGGAAAGACTCCTCCCTGAGGGATACTCGGCAGACTTCCGGACCGTAGTGAGTGACTGAACACTTTTATCGAGGGTGCGCTGGTCCTTCCCCTCCGCCACTTCGACGCCGGCCTGCGACTTCCCACTATGGATGGAGTATTGCGATATTCTGCGATATTTCGGCATAGTCCCCGCGCAAATCAACCCCAACAGCGTCGCCGTCATCATGGGGTTCCTCTGCTATTTGCGCAAGGAGAGGATCATCTTCAATCTCTCTGTATTCCGCAAGATATTCGCCTTCGTCGCGACTACCGAGGGTGTGGTCTATTTTAGCAGCCATGTCTGCACCCTGGTGTGGACGGCGAACAAAGTTCACAGGTGGAGCGAGTAACTAGTCATCAGTCGAGGGCGACTTTGGCGACGTCCATGGAAGGCCGCACCAGCCTGCTGACGTTGCCTTCCTTCCACCGATTCTGGAGGGTGCTCGCGAGCAACTCGTCGAAGCGTTCCGAGGTCGCCGGTTTGATGTCATCTTCTGGCGACTAAACGTCAACACTCTGTTCGAGGTCCACTACAACGAAGGTAAATCTTAGCAAGGAATGTCGGTAGCATACTCATCGCTGTAATCGCTTGTTTACACCACTCGATTTTTTGTAGAGCCGAACGAGCTCCCGGCGAGGCCGCTTCCTCCAGCCAAGGAATTCGCCACCTCGCTGTTTGAGCCCAACTCGCCAGCTGACATCGGCGAGAAGAAGAAGATCGCCAAGGGCAAAGGCAAAGCCAGGTCGCCGGGCCCCGCGACCAAGAAACAGAAGGTGTCCTCGCCACCTCCTGATGACCAGGACTCGCCGCTCCACGCTCGGCTTCCCCACGTCCACCCCAATTTCAACTTGGGGACTGACGCGGTGGACGCTTATGGTCGCCCGCTGGTGACCTGGGCACCGGACGAGCATCTGGTGACGCTGAGCACCAACCTCCCCTCTTGGGCGGAGGAGGGGGAGGATAAGGGGGAGGGCTTCGCCGTCCTCCACGCGATGTATGGGCGAGGCGATGCCGAGGCTATGCTGGATCTCAGCGAGGAGGAACTCGCCAGCAAGCGGCCTGCTCGCTTGCCCGAGCTGTCGAGTTAAATCACTTTGCGGCGAGGAGGATGCTGGAGAGGACACAGGCCTTGAAGATTGTCAGTAAGAAGGCGATCGATCTCGGAATGGAATCTACTCGCTGGCGAAATTATGAGGTATGTCGCTTTTACGCGCGATGTCAATGTCGCCATGTGTGCTTTGGCTGACTTCAATGCTTGTCGCAGGCTGCCGAGATGGAGATCGCCAAAAAACTTTCTGAGTACGGAGGCGGAACTTGCGAAGGCTGGGCGTGAATTTGGATTTTTGGGGCAGCCCAGATTTGCGCGGTCGAGATGGAATCTCGCCTGACCATTTTGGAAGCCGGCGCGAGTTCCTTGTCCTCAGCCGAGCCCGGAGGATGATCCTCCTTACGCCATCAAGCGATCTCGCATCCTGTGGGAAGAGAGGTCATCCGTCCGCCGCGAGATAGCCCGCGCGGCAGGCAACGTGGTCCTCGCGAGGCTGAGGATTAGCGGGAAACTCGACGAAGGGGAGAAGGAGTTTACAGTCGACGAACTCATCCCTGAGTTACTCGCCGAGACGCTCTTGCCAGATCGCCGGCCTCCGACGTTGTCAGGCTCTGACAGCAGCGGTAGCAGCGTCGGCAGTAGCGATAGCAACGGTAGCAGCGAGGAGGAAAGCGAGGAAAGTGGCGATGAATAGGACGTCGACATTGGAGATGAGGAATATCGGCCAGATACTGGCGACGATGAGTCCTAGTTGCTCGCTGATATCCTTCATACTCGCACGACATAGCCTCTTTTTGGTGGCATCTTTGTTTGTAAGTAAACTTTTCAAAGGAAATATATATACAAGTTTAAGTTACCATGTTGTTGATTTCTTACTCGCTTATCTGCTGATCTCGCCTGTTTGCTGATAATACTCGCTAGGCTCGTAGGCTCGGGGAGAACGAGTGTTCGCGATAATTACTCGCGCGCCGATATTTTCAATAATCGCGTATTCGATACTCGCGCGCCCATAGTCGTCCTCCCTAACTCGTGTCCCGGTTCTCGACCGTAGCTACTCGCCATGCCGTACTTGCATTTTGCTATGCCATATTCGCATATTCATCGCTGTCTTCATGCATACTCGCCCCAAGGCTGCTCGCATTACCCTCCGGGAAGCTTGGTCTAACTCGATCTCACTCGAGGAGGTCTGTGGCCAATATGCAGGAGCTCGTGCGAGGACTTGGACTTACGAGGACCTACCACTCGAGGACTTGAGCATTGCTGAAGTCGACAGCTCGCAGGAGACCTGCTCAACTAGAGTGGTGTAGGTCGACTCGGGGAGGCAAGTAGTCGGTCTGCAGGAGAGGAGCTCGTACAGAGATCTCGGACTACGGCATCACTCCAGCGAGGATCTTGATCTCACTTGAGGAGGTCTGTGGCCAATATGCAGGAGAAGAGCTCGTGCAGATACTTGGACTTACGGGGACCTACCACTCAATGACTTGAGCATTGTTGAAGTCGGCAGCTCTCAAGAGGCCTGCTCAACTGGAGTGGTGTAGGTCGACTCGGGGAGGCAAGTAGTCGGTCTGCAGGAGAGGAGCTTATACAGAAATCTCGGACTACGGCATCACTCCAGCGAGGATCTTGATCTCACTCGAGGAGGTCTGTGACCAATATGCAGGAGAAGAGCTCGTGCAGGGACTTGGACTTACGGGGACCTACCACTCGAGGACTTGAGCATTGCTGAAGTCGACAGCTCTCAGGAGGCCTGCTCAACTGGAGTGGTGTAGGTCGACTCGGGGAGGCAAGTAGTCGGTCTGCAGGAGAGGAGCTCGTACAGAGATCTCAGACTACGGCATCACTCCAGCGAGGATCTTGATCTCACTCGAGGAGGTCTGTGGCCAGCATGCAGGAGAAGAGCTCGTGCAAGGACTTGGACTTACGGGGACCTACCACTCGAGGACTTGAGCATTGCTGAAGTCGGCAGCTCTCAGGAGGCCTGCTCAACTGGAGTGGCGTAGGTCGACTCGGGGAGGCAAGTAGTCGGTCTGCAGGAGAGGAGCTTGTACAGAAATCTCGGACTACGGCATCACTCCAGCGAGGATCTTTATCTCACTCGAGGAGGTCTGTGGCCAACATGCAGGAGAAGAGCTCGTGCAGGGGCTTGGACTTACGGGGACCTACCACTTGAGGACTTGAGCATCTTTTTCCTGCGGCTCCAAGAATTCAAAATTGGATTAAGCGCATCGATATATTTGAGGAAGAAAATAGAAATCGAATGACGATCTTGTCGGCGCCGAGTCGGGAGGTTGGTGTGCCACCTCGTTCCTGATAGTTCCTCCAGTCGGAGGAGAGATGCAATCGGGGGTAGCTAGGCCGACATGCAAGGGGGGAGCTGATCTCGGCCATCAGTGCAGGGGTCCGGTCTTACAAGGGCGCTTATATCTCGAGGCATCATCCCATCGTCCGAACTGGGCTATCCACGAGAAACAGGATGGAGGCATGTTTCCCAATCCAACCGCTGCGATCGTTCTTAGCTCTGCCTACCGGCTATGAGCGCAAAAGCACGGGTGAGGGGTTATGTTTCCGAGGGTCCTCCTGGACGCACTCGCGACTAACATACTCCCTTGGGCATGTCCTGGCTCCCTGGCTACCGGAGGGAAAGCCTGGCCAGGTTGATCCTTCCTCAAATCCGAGAGGTTGGGGTCCAGACCTGTTCCCGCTAGTTCCTCCAGTTGGAGGAGAGATACAGTCGGGGGTAGCTAGGCCGACATGCAAAGGGGGAGCTGATCTCGGCCGTCAATGCAGGTGTCCGGTCTTATAAGGACGCTTATATCCCGAGGCATCGTCCCATCGTCCGAACTTGGCTATTTAGGGGGAACAAGTTGACTGCCAGCTTCTTGGATCGATCTTGAAGTAAAACCTTGAGCTCCCAGAAAGTTTGCGATAAAAAACAAGATGGACAGAAAAAGAAAAGCTGTCATTGCATATATGTAAAAGTATGTAAACAAAGTACATCATTGGCCGCTAAGGATAGAACCTTTTCAGGTCATGCCCGCTCCATGTACCTCCCAGCTGCTCTCCAACCTAATCCTGGAGATAATAGCCTCCGGTGGCTAAGGCTTCCTGAATAATGAAGGGACCTTTCCAATTCGGATGCAGCTTGCCCACTGTTGCTCCCCTTCCTGCAGCGTCTATCTTCTTCATAACCAGGTCTCCGGCGAGAAAATGCTTTAGGCAAACATTTTTGTCGAAGTGCTTCGCCATGCGCCGCTTGATCTCATCTTGGCGGATGGAGGCCAAGTCACAAAGTTCTTCCACGAAATCCAGTGAGAGTCTTTGGGCGTCCTCATTCTCTAAGCACCATTCTTCGCCGCCATCTCCAGCTGCTATAACTCTCAGGCTCCGAACCTCGAATTCCACTAGGATGAGTGCCTCAAACCCGTGGGATAACTTGAAAGGAGTTTCCCCCGTGGTCGAGTTTGGAGTTGTTCTCAAAGCCCAGAGAACCGAGGGGAGCTGCTCCGCCCAATTGCCCTTCAAGTTGGTGACTTTCTTCTTTATAAGGTTGATGATCAACTTGTTGGCTGCTTCCACCTGTCCGTTGCTGCGAGGATGATGCACAGAGGCGAATCGAAGATCCGTCCCTAGCTGCTTGCAGAAATCCTCTAACTCCAAACTAGCGAACTGCAGCCCGTTGTCGGTGACGATGGCCAGGGAAATCCCGAACCTGCATGCAATCTCTCCCCAAATGAAATTCTTCACGATCTGCGACGTGGTCTTGGCTAGGGCCTTTGCCTCGATCCACTTGGAGAAATAGTCGATCATAACTAGCACGAACTTCCTCTGTCCGCTGGCCTGAGGAAAGGGGCCGATCAAGTCCATTCCCCAGATGGCGAAGGGCCATGGAGCAGTGATCGAGCGAAGGTGTTGAGCTGGCTGTAGTTGAAGAGGCGCGAAGAGCTGACACTGGAGGCACTTTTTGGAGAAGGTTTCTGCATCTTTCCTAATGGTGGGGCAGAAGTACCCATGCCTTAGAATCCTTTGCTCAAGGGTCCTAGTTCCCGAGTGACTGTCGCACTCTCCTGAGTGAATCTCTTCCAGGACACGAAGTATTTCAACCTCTAATAGGCACCGAGCTAAAGGACCTGCGATGGTTTTATGGTAGAGTTCTCCTTCTTGAAGCAAATAGTAAGCGGCTTTGTAGCGAAACTTCCTTTGGTCTCCTTCGCTGGCTGGTATCTGTCCCATCATTAGAAAAGAAATGAACGGATCCCTCCAAGATGCCCTCTGTTCGATTTCCATCATCTCCCCTTCCTCGATGGACGATTGGAAAAGCTCAGTCACGATTCCCCCAGCCCGGGGACCGTATTTGGCAAGATAGTCGGCTTCTGAATTCTCCTCTCGGGCACGTGCTCGACGAAGAAAGATTGAAATCCCCCGATCAGACCTTTCACTTTGATCAAGTACCGCTGCAAAATCGGGTCATTCACCTCGAACTCGCCTCTGATCTGGGAAGCAACTACCATCGAGTCGGTGAAGACCCTGATATCTTTAATCCCCAACTCCTTGGCGAGACGCAAGTCGGCCACCATGGCTTCGTACTCTGCCTGATTGTTGGTAACTGGAAAATGGATCTCAACTGCCTGCTCGATCCTGGTTTCCTGAGGGCTGACGAGCACGACTCCGGCTCCCACAGAGTATCTGCCTGAAGCACCATCCACAAACACCTTCCAGGACACTGTGCTAGAAGAGCCTTCCTCTACTTCCACTTCGGCCGAGAAGTCGGCAAGGAAATCTACCACCGCCTGCGCCTTGATTACTACCCTTGGAGAGTAGGAAATATCGAACTCGCTAAGCTCCACTGCCCACTTTGCCAGCCTGCCAGAGTGCTCCACTCCATCCAGGATACTCCTTAGAGGATGATCGGAGACGACCCTGATGGAGTGAGCTTGAAAATATGGGCGGAGCCTTCGAGCCGAAACCACCAAAGCGAACACCAGCTTCTCCAGGATAGGATACCTCGTCTCCGCCTGCCGCAGCACTCTGCTAACATAGTAGATCAGAAGCTGTCTCTTGCCTTCCTCCCGAACCAGCACCGAACTAACCGCTTCTGCCCCAACTCCTAGGTAGAGGAAGAGATCTTCATTACCCTGCGGCCCCTGGAGGAGAGGAGCTTGGGTTAGTTGTTGCTTGAGCTTTCCGAAAGCCTCCTCGCACTCTAATGTCCACTCAAACTTCTGATTTCCCCGAATGGTCTTGAAGAACTGAGAGCACTTCTCCCCTGCCTTGGACAAAAAATGGTTGAGGCCTGCCAGCCTTCCCGTCAGCCTTTGGACTTCCTTAGGATCTCGCGACGACGCCATCTCCAGAATGGCCTTCACCTTGTCTGGATTAGGTTCCACCCCCCTGGGAGTAAGGAGGTGACCTAGAAACTTCCCTCTTCCCGCACCGAAGACGCACTTGGCTGGATTGAGTCGCATCTTGTACTTCCTCATGGTGGCAAAGGTCTCCACCAGATCCGTTATGTGCTCCGTGACGCTCTTGCTCTTGACGAGGAGGTCATCCACATAAACCTCTAAGTTCCGCCCCTTCTGCCCTTTGAAGATCTGATCCATCATCCTCTGGTAAGTAGCGCCTGCATTCTTGAGCCCGAAGGGCATCATCTTGTAGCTATAGCAGCCATTGCTGGTTATGAAAGAGACGTCCCGACAGTCGGGGGGATGCATCTGGATCTGATGATATCCTGAAAAGGCATCAAGAAAACTCATCACAGGAAACCCGACGGCGGAATCAACCAGCGCGTCGATTTGAGGCAAGGGGTAGCAATCTTTCGGACAAGCTTTATTTAACATGGAAAAATCGATACATAAACGTCAGCCTCCTCCAGGCTTCTTCACCATTACAACATTTGAGACTCAACCTGGATACTGGATCTCCGAGACGAACCCTGCCTTCAGCAGCTTCTCCACCTCTTCCCTGATTGGCTCAGCTAATATGGCGGCGCTCTTCCTCTGCTTTTGTCGAACTGGAGCCGCCGCGGGATCCAGGTTGAGGCGATGATGACAAGCAACATCGGCGTCCACCCCTGGCATCTCGGCGGCGCTCCATGCAAAGACATCAACGTTGTCCTGCAGGCAAGCGGCCATCTCCATCTTCCCCCCAAGCTGCAAGGATCCTCCCACCTTCAGCAGTCCTGGTTCTCCCCCTCGAGAGATCACTTCTACCTCCTCCACCTCCTCAGCAGCACATAACCCTTTCTCCCTATCCAGCAACTCCTCCAGCTTCTCCGCGTCACCCATCCAGCTGATGGTGCTGACGACATTCAAGTAGCACTCCCTGGAAGCCTTGGGATCTCCCCTGATCCTGATCTGCACATCTCCGCGGCAGTACTTCAGGCACTGGTGATAAGACGACGGAACGGCCCTGAAGTAGTTGATAAGAGGCCGCCCGAAGATGGTGTTGTATCCACTCGGTGCGCCGACGATGATGAAGCGGCATCAAATCGATGTCCCCCGAGTGTGACCAGCAGCTCCACTGCCCCCTCCACCTCTTTCTTCTCTCCTGAGAAGCCAAAGAGCGGTCCATCTGCAGCTTGGACCCGGGACGCTTCCACCTGAAGCCCAGCGAAAGTTCTCTTGAAGATGACATTCACCGAACTTCCGTTATCCGCGAGGATTCGGTAGACGGTGAAGTCCTCGATGGCAGCTTGAATCACTAGGGCATCATGGAAAGGGTTCTCATTCCCCAGCATATCTTCCTCCGAGAAGGTGATATCATCTAATGGCGGCGGGGTCAGCGACGTTGAAGCGACGTTCTTTTGATAGATCTGGTGAAGACTTCCCTTGCTGGAAGCTCCAAGCCCGGCCCCTCCATTGATCACTCCTACATGCCCACCTCCTGGGCCATGTATTACTTCCCCACGGGTTCCCAGATCGACTCGGTCTTCATTCCTTCTTCTTGCCGGAGCTTGAAATGCCACTTGCCCTACCGGGGTCTCCTGCCTCTATTGCTCTCTCTCCACCGCTCCTGCCTCCAGCCTCCTCCTTGCTTCCCAAAACTCGGGGCAAGCTAAGGTCTCGTGCCCCTCTACTCGATGAATATCGCAGTAAAGGGGAATTGCCGCCTCCTGGCGCATCGCTCGCTGCTCCCTTCGACGTCGCTTGTTGTCTTGGCGAGCGATGACCATTGTCTCCCTTCTTCCTCCTCCTCGACCTCCCTCCTGCCGATTTCCACTCCTCCTCTCTTCCTGATACTGCTGCCTCGCTGGTCTCCATTAGGGGCGATTCTCTGGATACTGGAATCGTCTTTCCTCCCTTCCCCCTTCTCGAGCTTCCGCCGGTCTTCTCTCTTCCTGTCTTCGAGGCCTCTCCTGCCTCCTATCTTCAACCCTCCTGGGTTCCTCCCTCTTCCTTCTCTCTTCCCTTCTTGGCTCTTCTTTCTTCTTCTCCTCCCTCCTTTCTGGCGTCCTTCTTGACTTCGACCCCGAATGTCCTGCTCTTCCCCTCTCCATCGTAATCTCCCCATCTAGCCTCGCTAAGAAGTCCTTGTTCTTCTCTTCTCCGCGAACAAAAGTATTCGCCTTCTCTATCATCTCTTCAAAGGATCTCGGGGGATTGGACCTCATCTCCAGACTGAACAAACCTTGCTTCAACCCGAACTTGAGAGCCACCATCACGGTGAAACTGTCCACCTCCTCTACCTCCAAAATTTCCTCTTGAAAGTGGTCGATGTAGTGTCCCAAACTCTCGTGTTTCCCTTGGATGACCTTGAAGAGTGTTGTTGTTTCCTTCTTCCTCTTCTTCAAAGTCGCGAACCTTGCTATAAGGCCCCGACGCAAATCTGAGAAGTAGTACACAGACCCTGTCGGTAGTTGATGGAACCAATCCCGAGCATTTCCCTTGAGGGTGATGGAGAAGAACCTGCACTTGAAGGCATCCGACATACTACGAATGGAGATGACGTCCTCAAACCACTGGAGGTGTCTGACAGGATCGTCTCTGCCGGAGTAGAAAGTAAGAACGGGTTCCCGGAACCCTTCTGGAACTAGAGCGGCGAGGATCTCATCACAAAAGGGGCTCCTCCCTCCCTGGCGGTGACGAGTTTCATCCTCGCTAGAAACGTCATACTCGTTGTATTGGCGAGTATCTCTGAATCTCGCCGGCGACATTGGATCCCAAAAACGGACCCCCTGGCTGCTCGCTGGATAAAGTTGCGACTGCGTTGGTCGCTCTTCCCTTGCCCAAGTGGGCTCCTTTCCAGCTTGTCTCGGCGGCGCTTCCTCTTCTAGCGGCGTCAGGCGACGAGGGGAAGTCGTCGTGACCTCTGGGTGCTGAGCGAAACCGGTGAGAATGGTTTGCTCGATCTTCCTCGCGAACTCTTCAAACGCGGCCACTATTACAAACTCGCCACCTCGCGCGGCGTCTCCTCCCACTGCCGAGTTGCCAACCAACTCTCCTTGCTCGCCACCTATGGCCATCTCCCTCAACTTCCAAACTTTCCTCCTTGGCTGCGATCCACTCTCACCGCACCAAGTGTTGAAGCCAGGAAAATCCTAACCTCAGAATTTGGACCAAAGCTGCTTAAGGTTACTGGCTCAGAAGCTAGATCAGACGGCAAAGAAGACTAGCACGAAGGAACAGGTCAAACATGACCCCAGATGTTGGGGCAGGAAGGACCCACCACGTACCCGGATGCTCGAAAGGAGCAGCCCCTTCTCAACCAAAATTGGCTGAACTGGGTACGAGAGAAGCTAGCTGGCAAAGTCGTAAAGTCGCGAATCGCTCTAAGGAAAAGGAATCCGAAGACTTAGCTAGTATCTTGAAACACGCGAGTATCCTGCCCAGGATCTCCAGTGCTTCACCTCGTACCCCTAGGATCCTATTTATAGGCAAAACCAAGGGGAGGGGGGTAATATTTATACCACACCCCACTGGCGACTAGGCGATTTCCAGAGGAACTCGCACGGGCTGGGCGAGTATCTCGCCTAGTCGCCTACCTGGCGAGTATGCGAGGGAGCTCGCCTATACTCGCCGAGGCCTTCCGCGATCTCGAATGCTGACTTTGACTCCTGCCCTGATTTGTTGACCTTGACTTCTACTGACTTGGCTGTGGTAGGACCCACTCTCGACGAATACAAGTTGTACAACGCTCTCCGTATCGGCTAGCGCCTAAGGAGATGGCGGAGCTGAAGGTTCAACTTCAAGAGTTGTTGGAGCAGGGTTATGTGCGTCCAAGTTTGTCTCCTTGGAGCGCACCGGTCCTTTTTGTTAAGAAGAAGGACGGAAGCTTGAGACTTTATATCGATTATCGAGAACTGAACAAGCTAACAGAGAAGAACAAGTACCCAATCCCAAGGATTGATGATCTGTTCGATCAGCTAGTCGGGTCATCAGTGTACTCGAAATTGGATCTTAAGTCCGTTATTATCAGCTGAGGATAAGGGAGAGTGATATCCCCAAGACAGCTTTTAGCACGAGATACAGGCATTATGAGTTTACGGTCATGCCGTTTGGGCTGACTAATGCGCCGTCAGTGTTCATGGATCTGATGAACATGACTTTTAGGGAGTACTTGGACCACTTTGTGATCGTCTTCATCGACGATATATTGGTGTACTCGCAGAGTGATGAGGAACACTTTAAGCATCTGTACTTGGTGTTGGATACGCTGAGGAGGAATCAACTGTACGCCATGTTCTCCAAGTGTGAGTTTTGGTTGTCCTCAGTAGCGTTCCTTGGTCACATAGTGTTAGAAAGTAGCGAAAAGAGGCGAAAAGTAGAGAACAAGCGAATAAACTTTTGAATAATTGAAATTTTATTATCCAAAAAAGATATCATTTACAAAGGTATGACCTCCCTTATATAGAATGGAGGGGAAGAGAAAGAGAGTATACAAACAATGTGGGACTAAACATTTACAATACTGAGCGGCTAGAATAATGGAGACCGCATAGGCCGCGCGGTTAGATAGACAGGATAACCGCTCGGCAACTTCAGCAGGATGAAACAGGCCGCAGAGGTAGACCGATAGACCGCCCGGTCTGCAAACCGCTGGATCAGACCGTTAAGCCGCTCGGTCAACAAACCGCTGGATCAGACCGCTAAGCCGCCCGGTCTAATACTTCAACACTCCCCCTCAAGCTGGAGCATAGATATCAATCATGCCCAGCTTGTCACAGATGCGGAAGAAGGAAGTAGAAACCGGCTTAGTGAAGATATCTGCCAACTCCTTGTCAGAGGTGACAAAAGGAGTACAAATCTGTTTCTTCAAAATCTCTTCCCGAATGAAGTGACAGTCAACCTCTATATGCTTCGTTCTCTCATGGAAGACCGGATTTCTGGATATGTGTATAGCGGCTTTGTTGTCACAGAACATAGGGAGAGGACAGTCATATACCTCGCCCAGGTCAAGCATGAGAGCGCGCAACCACTTTAACTCACACGTGGTTGACGTCATACTCTGGTATTCTGCTTCGGCACTGGATCTGGAAACAACAGACTGTTTCTTGCTCTTCCAACTCACGAGATTACCTCCAACAAAGGTACAAAAAACTGACGTGGACTTACGATCGCCTTTGTCATCCGCATAACTTGAATCTGAGTAGGCCTCAACCCTCAGATGGCCATTCTTCTGAAAGAGTAACCCTCTGCCCGGTGCTGCTTTGATATACTCTAAAATCTTCAGGGCGGACTGAAGATGACACTCCCTGGGAGCTTGCATAAACTGACTAACCTTGCCTACAGCGTAGGCGATGTCGGGTCTAGTCACCGTGAGATAGATGAGTTTGCCTACCAAACGTCTGTACCGTGTGACATCAGATAGAAGAGGCGAATCATCCGTCCACGTTTTGTCTTCTCCAACAGCCATGGGAAAACGAGCTGGTTTGGCACCTGTCAAGCCTGCTTCTCGAAGAAGATCAAGGGCATACTTCCGTTGAGAGAGAACCAAGGAGTCAAGTTTCCGAGAGATTTCTATCCCCAAAAAGTATTTTGGGGAGCCCATATCCTTCGTGATCAAGTGATGACGGAGGTGCTTCTTCATCAAGTCCACCCCATCTCGGTCATCGCCAATAAGGAGAATATCATCCACATATACGGCTAAAACCACCAGTCCCGAGGCCGTTTTGCGAATGAATAAGGAGTGATCGGCCGAACTCCTTTGAAAGCCGATGGTAGCCACAATACCACTGAATTTTTCGAACCATGCCCGAGGGCTCTGCTTTAGGCCATAAATGGCCTTCTTCAAATGACAGACACGTGTCTCCCCCTGAGCAACATACCCAGGAGGTTGCTCCATATAAACGTCCTCCTGAAGATCGCCATAGAGAAAGACATTCTTCACATCAAGCTGGGAAATAGCCCAAGCCCGGTTAACAGCCACAGAAAAGAGAACCCGGATGGTGCTGAGGCAAGCAACCGGAGAGAAGGTATCAAAGTAATCAACGCCATAAGTCTGAGTAAAGCCCTTGGCCACCAGCCGGGCTTTGTAGCGATCCACAGTGCCGTCGGGGCGAAACTTCACAACGAATACCCAGCGATAGCCAACCACATCAGTGCCCACGGGAGGAGGAACCAGGGTCCAGGTACCCCGTTCAGTAAGAGTAGCCATCTCCTCATCCATGGCAGACTTCCAATGAGGGAGAGCGAGAGCCTCCTGGTAGGTACGTGGAGTAGAAGTAGCAGAGATAGCCAAGGCAAAACACCTGCGAGAAGGAGAAAGCTGATCATAAGAAACAACAGCCGTGAGCGGGTGTTGAGTACACGCCCGCACCCCTTTGCGAAGGGCAATGGGAACATCCAGGTCAACGGGAGCGTCGGCGACAGGAGCGTCAGCGACCGGAGCGTCCGTGGCGGAGAAGGCTGGCCCGGGACTAGAGAGAGACGGCAGCGGAGAGGAGGGTGGAGGGGTGGGTGGGGAGACGGACTGGGAAGGAGTGGGTGGAGGAGGAGACGAAGGTGGGAAAACGTGGAGAGGTGTGGAAGGAACATAGATATCAGAAGGAAGAGAAGAGGAAGGAGAGAAATAGGAAGCATTTTCGAAAAAAGTTACATCGGCAGAAACAAACTGCTTGCGGAGAAGGGGGTCAAAGCAGCAATAGCCTTTTTGAGTGGTAGAGTACCCCAAAAAGACACACTTGGTGGAACGGGGGGAAAGCTTGTCGCGGGTGGCGGAGGGAGCGTGAACAAAGGCCGTACAGCCAAAGACACTGAGAGGAAGAGGAAATGGTTCCTGGTGGGGGTGGAGAAGGGAGAAGGGAGTCTGGCCGTGGAGGACCGTGGAGGGAAGGCGATTAATGAGATAGCAAGCGAGGAGCACGGCGTAGCCCCAGTAGGAGCGAGGGAGGTGCATCTGCGTCATGAGAGTACGCGCAACATCAAGCAGGTGACGGTTTTTACGCTCCGCCACCCCATTCTGTTGGGAGGTGTAAACACAAGATGTTTGATGAAGGAGGCCATGTTTGTGAAAGAACGTGGAGAACTCATGATTTAGATACTCCTTTGCATTATCAGAACGTAAGACTTTAATGGAAATAGCAAATTGAGTCTTAATCATAAAGTAAAAGGATTGCCAAACAGAAAATAGTTCAGAGCGATCTTTTAATAGATACACCCAGATACATCGAGTAAAATCATCGATAAAAGTAACAAAATAGGAACTGCCCCGACCAACTGTAAGGGTAGGAGCAGGACCCCATACATCAGAATGAATAAGATCAAACATGCGAGAGGAGCCACGGCCTTGCTTCGGAGGGAAGGAGGAGCGATGATGTTTGCCAAGCTGACATGCATCACAGTTGAGCGGAGAACCGGTAGGAGGTAAGTGGGGCAGAAGCTGACGAATAAGCCGAGGAGGAGGATGTCCAAGACGAAGATGCCACTGAAGGAGATCGGTGGAGGAGGAGTAGGCAGAAAGAGCGGAAACATCGTCGAGGAAGTAGAGGCCGCCGCTCTCAGTCCCAGTAGCAATCGTCCGCTGGGTCCTCGGGTCCTGAAAAGAACAAGTAGTGGGAGTGAATAAAACGGAGCACTGAAGTTGCCGGCATAAAGTAGTAACTGATAACAAATTGCACGGGAACTTCGGGACATAGAGGGTATCCTCCAAGCAAAGCGATGGAGTGAGTTGAACCATGCCCGTCCCATGAACCGGGGACGGGGAACCATCCGCCACACGAACTGGGGGTAAGCGGTCATGGGTCTCAAGACGGGAGAAGCAATGAGGGTTGCCCGTCATATGATTGGTGGCACCGGAGTCAATCAGCCATTTACCTTGGGTAACGACGTGGGCACTACCTGACGTCGTGGCCACAGAGGCAGACGGCCTAGAAGAGGCGGAGGCCGAAGGAGCATCACCGGAAGGGCGAAGATGAGGATGTTTCTGCCAGCAGCGGTCAACAGTATGGCCAGTACGACCACAGTGAGAGCAGAGGAACCGGGAGGAACTCCGGCCGCCAGAGGAGCCACGACCACTGGGGCCCCCCCGCTGAGCTTGGTGAGCAAAGGAGTCCTGGGAAGGGGGGGAGGCCAACAGAGGCCGCTGGAGGAGCGAAGTAACGGCGGCAATGCGAGCCGCGATGGCATCCAAAGTAGGAGATTCCGCCTCACCCAAGATCTGCTGGCGGATCATATCATAAGAGTCGGGAAGACGAAGAAGATAACAAACAACCAGGAGTTCCTGGAAGTGTTTGTGCTGGTCGGCCAAGTCCGCGGAGAAGGGGCGATTCTGGAGGATTTCAGCACCAAGAGCCTGAACCTGCTGATAAGCCGCAGCCGGTGACATGGAAGGGCGGGCGAAGAGGTCCGCATAGAGAGTATAAATGCGGGACGTCTGGCCCCCCTTCGAATAGAGAGCAGCGAGGTGAAGCCAGGCGGCCTTGACCGTCTCATCATGGCGAATGACGGGAAGGCACTCATCAGAAAGGCTGTTGGCCAGCCAGGTGCGAACAAGAGCATCACTCGCATCCCAGTCATCAAACTCAGGAGAGGTGCGAGGAGGAGGGTCATCGGTGAGGTGACGACGCTTGCGCTGAGAACGAAGGAGAAAGGTGAAAGAAACGCTCCAATCGGGATAGTTGGAGCCAACAAGCTTGGAAAGGGTGCCAAGGTTGCCCGAAGGTGGAGGAGGAGAAGGAGCTGCAGGAGTAGTGGTGAGACCGGAGGTAGTCATAGAACCCGGCAAGCAGAAGAAGCCGCGCGAACAGTAGCGGTTAGAAAACGGAAGAAGCCGCGCGAACAGTGGCGGCTAGAAAGAGGCAAAGGCACAGCGGGGAAGAGGTCGCACGGACTGAAAAAGGCCGAGCGAACAGAAGAGAGGAGAAGAGCAGGTGACCGCGACCAAGATGCGGGTAAGAAAGGGACAACCCGCACGGTCAGGCAGATCACAGCAGCTGCTAGAAGGCGGTCAAAGGCACAGCGGGGAAGAGGTCGCGCGGACTGAAAAGGCCGAGCGAACAGAAAAGAGGAGAAGAGCTGGTGACCGCGACCAAGATGCGGGTGAGAAAGGAACAACCCGCACGGTCAGGCAGATCACAGCAGCGAACCGCGAGTAGAGGGACAACACTCGCGGACAGGGACAGACCGCAACGACTAGGAAGCCGGAGCGGCAGGAAAGACCAAGGAGCACGGCGACAAGGAAACAGGTCGCTGCGACAAAGAGCAGTAGGAGAAGAGAACCAAGAAGAAGCAAGCCACGCGAACAGGGCAGCGGACAGAAACAAGCCGGGCGGATAGAAACAAGCCGCGCGGACAGAAGAGAAGGCAAGTCGCGAATCAAGTCGCAGAATGCGGAAAACAAGCCGCGAGCAACAGAGAGCGCACAGAATCAGGAGGAAATGACCGTGTCCTCTGATACCATGTTAGAAAGTAGCGAAAAGAGGCGAAAAGTAGAGAACAAGCGAATAAACTTTTGAATAATTGAAATTTTATTATCCAAAAAAGATATCATTTACAAAGGTATGACCTCCCTTATATAGAATGGAGGGGAAGAGAAAGAGAGTATACAAACAATGTGGGACTAAACATTTACAATACTGAGCGGCTAGAATAATGGAGACCGCATAGGCCGCGCGGTTAGATAGACAGGATAACCGCTCGGCAACTTCAGCAGGATGAAACAGGCCGCAGAGGTAGACCGATAGACCGCCCGGTCTGCAAACCGCTGGATCAGACCGCTAAGCCGCTCGGTCAACAAACCGCTGGATCAGACCGCTAAGCCGCCCGGTCTAATACTTCAACACATAGTCAGTAGAGAGGGAATTGTGGTGGATCCGGCGAAGATTATTGCGATACGATAGTGGCATGTGCTGTCTACGGTAGCGGAAGTCCGGAGTTTTTTGGGGCTTGCCGGCTATTACACACGCTTCGTGGAGAACTTCTCGCGGATAGTGTTACCCCTCACGACTCTAACGAGGAAAGGGCAGAAGTTTGTTTGGACGCTGAAGTGCGCCCGAGCTTTTGAGGAGTTGAAGAGTCGGTTGAACACGGTGTCTGTGCTGAGTTCGCCAAGTGGGACCGAAGGCTTTGAGATCTATAGCGATGCTTCAAGCAATAGATTGGGTTGTGTCCTACTGCAGCATGGAAGTGTGATAGCGTATGGCTCGCGTTAGCTGAAGGTGCATGAGAGAAATTATCCGGTTCATGACTTGGAGTTAGCGGCCGTGATTTTTGCCTCGAAGCTGTGAAGGCACTACTTGTACGGAGTGAAGGTCGATATCTATACTGACCACAAAAGCCTGAAATACTTGTTGGATCAGAAGGATCTGAACATGCGACAGCGGAGATGGATGGAGTTCCTGGGGGACTACACATTCAAAATTCATTATATACTGGGGAAAGACAATGCAGTTGCGGATGCGTTGAGTCGTAGGGCCCCAGCTCAAGACAACTGGTTGTCAGTTCATGACGAGCGTTTGGTTCAAGAGTTGGAGGCGTTGGAGATCTCTTGCGTAGACAAGCAGACAAGTGCCGAAGCGCTATTGAACTGGACAGAAGTTCAGTGTGACCTGGCTGATCAGATTCGGCAGGCTTTGGATTTGGATGGCCGCATGAAGCAAATCATGGTTGAGGCTTTGGATGTGTCAAATTCCCAATTTGATGTTGTGGATGGACTGCTATGGAAGGACAGTCGTTTGTGCGTCCCGAATGTGGGCAAATTACGGGTGGAATTGATGTACGAGGCTCATCATACCAAGTACTCGATTCACCCGGGGAGCATGAAGATGTACCGTGATATGAAGAAATTATTCTGGTTGCCAGGACTTAAGAAGGATGTGGCACCCTATGTGGCGAAGTGTCAAACATGCGCCTTAGTGAAGGCGGAGTGCCAGAAGCCTGGAAGTTTCTTGAAATCCTTGTCTATTCCGGAGTGGAAGTTCGACAACATTACTATGGACTTTGTGCATGGTTTGCCAAGGTCGCAGAAGGGAAACGACGTCATTTGGGTGGTCGTAGATTGTTTGATAAAAGTGTCGCACTTCATCCCGCATAGGAAGGATGATTCTGTGGAGAAATTGGCAAAGTTATACGTGGATAATATTGTACGGCTTCACGGTGTGCCCCGTAGCATCGTGAGTGACTGAGATGGGCGGTTTACATCCAATTATTGGATGTTGGTGCAGCAGATGTTGGGAACAAAGCTGAGTTTCAGCACAGCCTTTCATCCGCAGACGGATGGTCAGACCGAGAGAGTCAACAAGACGATGGAAGACATGCTTCGCATGTGCGTTCTGGATTTCGCGAAGCAGTGGGAAGATCACATATACTCGGTGGAATTCGCTTACAATAATAGCTACCAGGCAAGCATACAAATGACGCCCTTTGAGGCCCTTTATGGTAGATATCACACGTTGTTATCGTGGTTGGAAACGGGTGAGTCAAAGTTGTACTAGCGGCAAGAGGTGGAAGATGCAACGTCATTGGTTCGAACGATTCGAGAAAGATTGCTAATCGCTCAGGACCGGCAAGCTAAGTACTATAATGCCAAGCATAGGAACGTGAAGTTCTCTGTCGGCGACTGGGTGTACTTGAAGATTAAGTCGTTCAAGGGTGTCTCACGGGTACGACGCTTGAAGAAGCTAAGCCCGAGGTACCTTGGACCGTTTGAGGTTCTGGAGCGGATTGGCGAAGCAGCTTATCGATTGAAGCTATCAGTGGAGCTAAGTGATCTACACGATGTATTCCACATATCGGTGCTACGGAAGGCGGTGCAATAGCCTTCACAAGTAATTGCGGTCGATCAAGTACCAGTCGATAATGGGTTGACGACGAAAGTCAAGCCCGTTCGCATTGAGGACTCAGAAGTCAAACGATTGTGTAACAAGGAAATCTGGATGGTCAAGGTCCGTTGGGACAACTGCGATCGGGATGAGCTCTCGTGGGAGCGGGAGCAGACCATGCTTGATGAGTACCCAGAGTTATTCCATTCAGGTACAATTTAAGTTTTTGTGTATCTTTTCCTTTATGTAATTTCGGTACGAAATTCTTTTTAGACAGAGAGAGTTGCAACGCCCCAAAACTTAGAAGAGCGACGGGAGGCATTTTGAGCCAAGTCTGGGACTTGGTAGAGGTCATACGGCCTGGGACACTGGCGTGTCCCAGGGCCGTGTCGTGCTCGGGTTCGACGATGGTCGTGTGGTCGACGAAATTGCAGTCGACGATCGTCGAGCAGCGAACACGGCCTAAGACACGGGCGTGTCCCAGGCCATGTCCTATTCGGGTAGTTGGCCGAGTTATGTCGGGGGTTGAAACACGGCCTGGAGCCCAGGCGTGTTCAACCTGACACGGGCGTGTTAAATTCGACACGGGCGTGTCGAATCGGGTTGGTGTTGGTCCTGTGTCGATGGAGGAACACGACCCACTACACAGCCGTGTACTGGTTGATACGGGCGTGTCAAACCTGACACGGGCGTGTCGAGAGCCCGTGTTCTTTTCGGGACGCGACAGTTTCGGCGTCGAATGAGGCACACGGCCTTGGACACGGGCGTGTCACAAGCAGTGTTTGGCCCAAGTTTTGGATTTTAAGTCCGAATCGTGGCCGTTCGTTTCCTTATTTTGGGATCCAATGGCTCAGGGCTGTCCTTGCTGGGATATACCCGGGAATAGGGCTTAGAAACCCTCATTCTATTTGGGTTTTTTCTTTCTAATGTTCTAGTGAGAGGGGAGAGCAAGGAAGAAGAAGGAAGAGAGATCCGGCCACCGGTGGAGCTTCGGAGCCCCGAATCGCAAGCCGAGTTCGGATCTACAAAGGCGAGGACATTGTGGTGCTTTTCGTCTGCATAGATATTCATGGCGCCGAAGAGGAATGCTGGGATAACGATTCTCATCTTGGACATGTGAAGTCCTATTTTCCCTTGCATAGGAAGCCCGCTCTCGTGAGTATGCGGTGAGTGTGAGGTGTTCCTTCGGGTTGCTGGTGGGCCGGGCGGCGCTAGGGGTCCTCCCTAGGTCGTTACACTTTCCCTAAAATATCTGCTAGTAGTTTGCCTTTTTAATTGAAGAATTTTCTTTTAAGAGACCCAGATTTGTCCTCATTATATCCACACCATCTGAGAGCACTGTCTCTCTCCGTGACGGACGAGCTCTTCTTCCTCGCTAGGGTTGGCAGAGGGTATATGAAGGGCCTTTCCTAGTATCTTAGGGTTTACCTTTATTTTAATATCTTCAATCTTAGACTTAAGAGAGTTTTGAGAGGATGACACTTTAATGTTCGAGAAGAATTCCACTACCTCCTTTTTAAGAATGGTGGAGGGTTCAGAAAGGGTGTATTCCAAGCCTACGACCTCAATCATCCTTAACACAACCTTAATCTCAGGGGAGGCATGACTGAATCCATCCCTCATAATTTCATATCCTTCCTGGAGCTCCTTGATGACATTTGGCGCCATTGAAACAGTGCGGCAAGACGCTGAGAGGGTTTCGGTCTCAACGGCTAGGTTTAAGGGTTTTAAGAGTGGATTGACCTTTCGTTTCTTGTCGCCTTTATATTTATACCGAAAAGGTTTAATTATCTTATTATCTGAATGTCCAATTAAGCATTTTAGCTTTATCTTGTACATTTTCTTTTAACGGGTTGTGTTACGCTTCCTGTTATGAAACAAAAGATTTAGCGCTTCAATTCTTCTACCTCTCAGCTTTTCTTCTACTTATTCAATGCATGTTTAGTTTGTGTCTTCCCTTACTGATTGGATGTACAATCTATTTGACTTAATAAAAATTTTATTAATTTTAAATAGAAGGGGACCTAACATGTTAATGAGTCAGTTCTATTGGCACTCCAATTTATGCATTGGTTTACCTTAAAACTTGCTAATAAGTTATTTGAATTTTAGAGTAAAGCCTACAAAAATTAATAGTGTAGATAATTGAATTATTGTTTCTTATTTGGTGTGTTTGATTAGGTTCAGCCGGAGCACATCCAACATAATTAAACAATTAGCAAACTTAATCTTTATATAAGAGAGAGAGAGAGAGAGACTTACCTTGAGACTTGCTTCCTCTAGCTTTTAAGGATTACATACTTGACAGCCTCAACCTTAATTTGTTTCTTTTCCTGGAGCATATTCTTAGAGCAACTATCTTGTCCCAAACATTTGCCTGAAACACTCATTGTCCAAATACCAAGTCTTAATTGGACATGTACTTGGACTATCCTGCACAATAAAATTCATTTACCCTTTAGGCACCCAATGATAATTGGGTCATAGGTTCTTGTTAGCATTATAAAACATCTGCCCAACTCTCTGCCTAGGCTGAGCACCTTTCTGTCCACTAGAAATATTCAGGTTGTGCCAACAATCAATGGCAAAATAGTCCACCTTCCCACAACACCAACATTTATAAATTTTGTACCTTCTCTTTAGGACAACACAGAATTGTTGTCCAAGAGAGAAGTGAGCAGCTCCAGATTTTGCTGGATGAGCATAGCATGATACTGCTTCCTTCTTCCTGAGTGAAGGTGCTGAAGATCTAAATACACCTGGTACAGAATGAGCTAATTGTATTTTTGGAGTCTGCCATCTAGTGGACTCTTTCATCTCTTTAGATAAAGGATATTTGGATCCAAATCTAAAGAACTGACCCTGCGAATTTTGGCTAGAGTGGACAGCATCACTCCTTCTGAGATCATGTGTCTTTACTCCACTGGTAGAGCACACATTAGATTGATCCTTGAGAGGAGATCCAACATTGACAGTTCTACAAGGTGAATTTGACTTGTCCATGGCTTACTTAAACATTTATAATTATGGATTCAGAGGCATCACTCAGTTGTTCATGATCTGTATCATCTCTGTTCTCAGCTCTCCTCTTTGCCCTGAACTCTTCAGCCATCCGAGTTCCTTTCCTTTTTCTTCTGGCAACAAGTTATGCATCCTATGCAACTCTAGCTTGTCCTGGGAAGTCTAGGTCCTCTGGCCTCTTTTTATACAGTAGGGGCAGGTGTAGTGCCACCCTGGTGTCTTGAATTACATTGAAGGCTTGATCTTCAATGAGTCATGTTGTCTTAGCATGGTTGCTCTCCCCCTTTCTGCCTTCTTCAAATATGGTCTTTTGCAGTAAGGTGGTGTTGGCTTCATTTTTGTTTGATATAGATTGGAATATTCTCTCATTGTCAGCAAGCAGCTCATCTTTTAGGAGTATTGACTGCTCTATAGAGTGGATGACAACATTGGTGACATGCTGATTTACATAATCTGCTGCACCTTTGATCACCTCATCAGTTGCACTCACATAATTCTTGACATATACTATGTCAGCTTTAGAGAGTTTTTGGCTTGTTTCCAAGGATTTCATGAGGGTGGTCAGCTTTATGCTAGCAGTTCCAGCCATATCAAACCAGGTGGTGACCTGTTTGTTTATGTGAGAGATTTCTTCTTTATTTTCCCTAACTTCAGTTAATAATTCATCCCTTAGCTTGACAAATGGTTGATAAACATACTACTTGAGAGTTGTGGTCTGAGCATCAAGGAGTGCTTTGAAATGGTTTAGGAGTAACTCATTAGAGATTTGGGTAGAGGGTGGTTGGCTTAATGGAGGAGGGACTTCTATCAGAGCAGGGATCTATGAAGACTCCCCCTCAACTACAACACCTGTAGAAGGAGTCATTTCCTTAGCTAAAGTTGTATTAACACTGTTAATTAAGAGGGTATGGGTATTACCTATAGTGGTTTTAGACTCAACCACTATGTTGACAACTTGGTCCAAGATAGTCATATCCATCTGATTATGCTCCCCCTCAAACTGAGCATCATTTTCTGGGCTTGACCCATCAAGATAAGTATTTAATGCCTCAGGAGGCTCACGATTATCTTCTGCAGCAGGGATAACTTCAACTGCAGCTACATCATCAGTATCAATCATAGCTGCCTCATCTTCTACAACAACCTTTTCTTTAGTAGCATTCTTTGAAACTTGTCATGACCTAGGACTGGCATGGATTTTATCAACATTCACAACAGTATCCTGGAGTTGAATGTTTGTTGAGGAGTGACTCAGGGTTATATCTGTCTGCATACCAATATCAGCAGGGGGAAATTCCTAGCTCAGGTTCAGAGCAGGAGGAACTATCTACTTCAGCAACTTGTTGTCTCTTATCCCTTGAGTAGTCCTTTGTTATTGGAGGTCGGATCTTGGGTAAGATCCTAGTGAATCTATCCATTGTCTTTATATCCATTCTTTTCAGGTAGTGAATCTTCACTCCATGTTCCTGCTTGAATGTATCAGGATAGGTGTTCACTAGGTACAAAGAAAGAATTTTGCCCATGTTTGGAGTGGGTAGACATTCTACTATTCTCTGGTAGATGAGAAAAGACCAAGAGGTCTTCCTGTTGAAGATTATCCTAGTCATAACATCAAATATTGACCTGGAGATTGTGTCATGTGAACCAGGTTTGCAGATAAGGGCTTTCCCTACAATATCTGCTAGCAGTTTACCTCTCTGATTGAAAATTTTCCTCTTAAGAGACCAAGGTTTGGCATCACTGTATCCACACCACCTGAGAGCTCGGTCTCTGTCCGTGACGGTTGGTTCTTCTTCCTCGCTAGGGTTGATGGAGGGTATATGAAGGGCTTTGCCTAGTCTCTTAGGGTTTACATTAATCTTGATGTCCTCAATCTTAGACATAAGAGAGTTTTGAGAAGAAGACACTTTAATGTTGGAGAAGAATTCTACAATCTCTTTTCTAAGAATGGTGGAGGGTTCAGAAAGAGTGTACTCCAAACCTGCGGTCTCAATCATCCTTAACACTACATTAATCTCTGGCGAGGCATGACTGAATCTATCCCTCATAATTTCATAGCTCCCCTGGAGCTCCTTGGTGACATTTGACGCCATTGAACCAGTGCGGCAAGACGCCGAGAGGGTTTCGGTCTCGACAGCTAGGGTTAAAGCTTTTAATAGTGGTTTGGTTTTTCGTTTCTTGTCGCTTTTATATTTATAACAAAAAAGTTTAATTTCCTTATCATTAGAATAACCAATTAAACATTTTTAGCTTAAATTTGTACTTTTCGGTCTTACGGTATGCGTTACGCATCCTGTTATGATACATGACATTTAACACTTCTATTATACCTTTTCACTTTTCTTTCATTTACTCAATGTATGATTAATTTGTATCTTCCCTCACTGTCTGGATGTACATTATATTTGACACATCATTATTCAAATATTCTATCAATTTTAAATATATGAAGACCTAACATGCTAATAAGCCAGTTTTATTAGCAACCTAATTATGCACTGATTTACAAGTTATTAGAGCTTGAGAGTAAAGACTACATAAGTTAATAGTGAAGATAATTATGAAGAATAATTGAATCATTATTATCTAACTGCTGTGCTTGATTAGGTTCATCCTAAGCACATCAAACTTAATTCATCAATTTGCAAACTTAGTCTCTATACAAGAGAGAGAGAGAGAGAGAGACTTACCTTGATGCTTGCTGTCTTTAGCTTTTGAGGACTACACTGTTGACAGTCTCAACCATAGTTTATTGCTTTACATGGAGCATATTCCTTGAGCAATCATCCTGTCCCAGACATTTTCCTGGAACATCCATTATCCAAATACCAAGTATTGTCTAGACAGGTATTTGGACTATCCTACAAAAAAAGATTCATTTACCCTTAGGCACCCAATGTTTATTGGGTCCTAGGTTCTTGTTAGTACTGTAAAAATTTTGTCCAACTCTCTGGCTGGGCTGAGCACCTTTATGTCCACTAGCCACATTCAGGTTATGCCAACAATCGATGACAAAGTGGCTCACTTTCCCACAACACCAATATTTATGAATATTGTACCTTCTCTTCAGGATAGCGCAGAATTGTTGTCCATGAGAGATATCAACAGCTCCAGACTTTGCTGGATGAGCATTGTATGATGTTGCTTCCTTCTTCCTGAGTGAAGGTGCTGAAGAACTAAATAAAGTTGGTCCAGGATGGGCCGATTGTATTTTTGGAGCCTGCCATCTAGTGGTCTCTCTCATTTCTTTAGATAAAGGATATTTGGATCCAAATCTAAAGAACTTATCATGAACATTATGGCTAGAGTGGACAACATCACTCCTTCTGAGATCATTTGTCTTCACCCCACTGGTAGAGCACGCATTAGATTGATCCTTATGGAGTGGTGCAAACCTGACAGTTTTAGAAGGTAAATTCACTTTTTGAAATACTGTCAACTTATCAGGGATATTTGATTTGACTTGATAATTTGTATGATTAATACCCAGCTTCTCAGAGGTTTAACAAGTTGCAGCTTTTGGCAACATACCAAGAGATTGAGAAGGGTTAATCACAATCCCTAATATCTCAGTAATTTTTTGTTCTAGATATCTAATATGTTTACATTTTTCTTCTAGAACCTTGGTCTGACACTCAAGGCTTTTTTTGAGTTCAGACACCTCATGACATTTCTTATAAAACTTAATAGATTTATTATTATAAAGAGTTTTATAAGACTTGAGGACTTTAATCTCCTTCGCTTGCCTTTTGGCAAGATTTCTGCTCTTCTTTAGAGCATCTAGGAGTAGTCCATACTTGTCAATCAATTGATTGACATTAATCTTAGATTCTGAGCAATCTTTATCATAGGATGAAGATGCACCAGTATCTGCACTGGTTTCATAGTCAGAGGAAGATGAAGAAATTGAGAGAGGATGTACCTTGAATGATTATGCATGTACCTCACTTCTTTCTTCTTCAGTTGTTGTCATCAGCCCTTGGCATCCACAATCTTCTTCATCCTCCTCATTATCACTGTCAGAGTGTGATAGTGGGGCTCTTATTCCTCTCATGGTAACAAGATATTCCTCTTCTTATTCTGGATCTGCATCAACAGAGATAAGCCCTATATAGGCTTCTTCTTCATCATCTTCTGATTCTGACGATGAAGAATCTATCCAGCTTTTCTCCTTCTTAGCCACAAAGAACTTCTCCTTCTTCCTGTTCTTGTGGTGATGCTTCTTCTTCTCATCTTCTTCCTTGTTACTGACTGGGCAGTCAGCAATGACATGTCCAACTTTGTTGCAAAAATAACAGATAACATTAGAAGAAATCTGTTTACTAGATTTAGGGCCATACATGTCCTTTTGGAGGACTTCCTGTGATGAGATGATGAAGAGGGTCTATTTTTCCAGTGCTTGTTCTTCATGAACTTTTGAAATTTTCTGGAGAAGGCTGCAAACACTTCATCATTCATGTGGTTGTTTGAGGAACTCATCCCAAATAATTTTGAGCTGGACTCAGCTTCACTCCCTGGTGGAGAAGGAGTCTTCCTTCTGCTCCTTCTTAGGGCTTCTGCCTTGAGGGCCACTGTCTTATCCTTGGTCTTGGATTAACTCCCCTTCTCCTCTTCTTGTCTAGCAACCAGCTGCATTTCATAGGATAGCAGCTTTCCAAAAAGAGTTGGTGGAGGAGTGTCTGCCAGCTTAGCCATTTCCCTAATGACACAAATCTTGGTGTCCCAATCTCTAGTGAGAGATCTGAGGAACTTGTCATTCAGCTCATAGTTGCTGAAGACCCAATCATAGGTTCTTAGTTCATTAACTGTCCTAAAGAACCTCTCAAAAGCAATCAACCACTTTTTCAGATTTGCTTTGTCTGAAAGCTTCATACTCTTGGTTGAGCATGGACGTCCTATCATCTCTAACTTCCTTAGAGTCTTACATATATACCATAAGAGTGTGCCACATTTCCTTGGAGGTCTTGCAGTGTACAAGATTTTGGAAGGTTGAGTCATCAATGACACTGACTATAATATTTTGTGCTCTTTTGTCCATGGTAGACAAAGTTACCACATCTCTGTCCATCTTTGTATATACCTTGGGCACTTTGAGAGTTTGATCTATGGTGGAAGCCTTTGTGGGGATAAAATGACCTTCCACTACTGTTACATAGATCCTACGGTCAGATGTTTTCATGAATAGTCTGACCCTTTGCTTCCAAAGGCCAAATCCTATCTTCTTGTAGATTGGTAGTTTCATGGCCCTTAGCTCCTTATAGTTCATTCATGTCCCCATGATTATATCTTATAGTTAACCTTGGAGGTATACTCAGATTGTTAAATTTTTTTTGAGGAACCTCCCTCTGATACCACTTGAAGGTTATTAAGGTTAGCTGGTCACCTAGAGGGGGGGGGGGTGAATAGGTCTTTAACATTTCTTAAATCTTTTTGTTGTTCTCTTACTAAGTGACATAGAGCTTGTCCTTAGTACCTGCAATATAAGAGAAAAAAAACAAGCAACACAACAAACACACAGATATTTATAGTGGTTCACATAGGGTCAATTGACCTTCCCTTAGCCAAATTGACCCCTCCTAGACCTTCCTAACCCTTAAGGGAGGTCAATGGGTCACAAAGGACCCATTAGGGTCAACTAAAGAGGTCAAGTTGACAAAAGTCAACTCTAGCCCTAAAATGGTCAAAGTGTCCTAATTAAGGTTCAAGTGGCCTCCAAGGTGTCAAACCAATTCTACCCAACTCTTTCTAGACCTTAGGAGAGGTCAATGAGTCACCAAGGACCCATTGGGGGCAACCCCAAAGGAGATTTTGACCAAAGTCAACTGAACCTTAGTTTATTTCAAATTAGCTCAAGTTGACCTAACCTAGCCCAATCCACTTGGGCTAAGCCCAATTGAGGTGGCCCACTAGCCTCATGAGGTTTATAATTACCCAATTTGTCATTCATTTACTGGGATTACTGATTAGGAGAGAGAATATGCAACTTCCCCCAATTTCGAGGAGAGAGAAAGTGGCCATTTATGGTGTTTGAATGCCATTGACCCCCTCATCTCCCTCCTAATTGCTAAAGATTCATCTCCCATTCAGTTTTGACAAGACCAAGAGACTCTCAGGGCTATTCAGAGGCTGAATTCAGTGAACCCATGGTTGGCCGAAAATGAACTTTCATGGCTATTAATGGTCATTGATGTTACACAATTCCACTCCCCAATTAATCCTTTTAAAAGCTTCCTTATGCATAGAGCAATCAATTCCACATTTTTCCTGAAGGAATTGAGCTCTTTGGTGTAGAAGTTGCAGAGCACCCGACACCACCACCACCAAAAATGGTGTCACGGCGATCGGCTAGGCTCCAGCCCTCCCAAAAGGTCCTATCCTCTTCTCCTCTTCTAGTGGATCGATCCTATCTCATTGGCTGCAAGGTTTGGGGCCAATTGGCCCTATATATGGGTGGCCTAAAACTCCATTTTGGAGCTTTTCATCCATGCCTAAACCCCTGTTCCAGCCACCTTCGGCCAGCCAACCACCGCCTATCGCTGGCTACCACCTCAACGAAGGTGGTGGTGACATTGGTCGGCCGGGGGGACGCTCAGGTGGCCGGGAAACGCCTCTCAAATCGTCCCAGAACGGGACAATCGGGACCATTGGCTCAAATAGGAAGATGAGTCGATCTCATCCATTGGCACTTTAAGATTCGTGTTGTTCTTTAATTAACATTTCTTTTTAAATGTTACTTTGTCACCTTTCATGTTGTAGATATTTTTAATTATTAAAAATACTTAAAGATAAAATCAGAGGAAATGTTCTATATCAAAGTTGTAGCTCTTGAAGTCTATTTTATTTTAAAATTAGCTTCGATCAATTTGGGTTACTGGCCTGACCACAACACACAAAATGGTGCCAGCTATACCTAGGGTTAAGCAGACACAAATTTGTGTGCCCCCACTAAACTACTCATCCAAATGCCTTGAAATTTGGATCATATGTTAGTCTCTTCTATATCTCAGACATATCCAAAAAATGGGAATTTTTGGAATATATTTTTCTATAGTTTTAGAAAACATTTAATAAATCATGTAAGATTTAATTAAGGGGTATAATGACCTCAAAATCACCCAATATTTTGGTGGGTGACCATTAGGGGTCATGGCATGACTCTGGTAAAAATATCAGCCCATTTGGGGTTAATTTGAGTATTTAATAATGTGACCAAACTTTGGACCCTAAGGGGAATTAAGGACAAAGGTTGTTTGATGGTTTGAGTGGTCAATTCTCATCCAAAAGTGATGAAACCTTGGTCATAGCCTCAAGGTCATTTAAAACACCCCCACAAGAGATTTAGGATGGTTTGTGGTGGAGGTGCCCTAAGACCCTAGTGTAAGCCCTAGGGATGGGGTTTTAAGTTCAATGAAGGGCATGTGATCACATGCCCTTGGAATGCCTTGTAACTTGTTATTAGTCTGTCTAGGATGAAATTTAACCCTAGGATGTGATGCTAGGACTTTGGGAGCTTACATCCCTCTTGAAATTACTTAGGACCATTTATGACAATTTTACTCATGATTTTATTACTTCATCATATGACTTTGAATGGTCTTAAAGGTTAGGTACTGATCATATATTGTTGCTATTAAGCTCAAAAAAGTTTAGTGTGAATTTTGGGTTAGTATTTATGGTATTTCATTCACAATCCTATTAGTTACCCTAATCATTAAAGAACTTATTATGAGCTATTTATTTATTAAAAACTCATGAAATTTTGTCAGGAGAATTTTTAGGACATCATTGAGCTCTGTAAATTTTTATAAAATTATTGCAAGCCTTTTTATACAAGTTGTTTCACAAAGTACCTTATGTAGAAGATTATTAAATGAATTAATTATATGACCAAATAAGCTTGAAAAATTAATAAATTTTGTCAGTTGTCCTTTATGGTCATTTTTAACATTTGGTAATTTTTATATAATTTTTGGATGACTATTTGTATTATTTTTTGCTTTGCAATATTAATGAGGTTAATTAATTAATAATTTGTTTGGAGGTCAAAACATTTTAAAAAAATTCGAAATTTCAGTATTTACTGTTATTTGGATGATATACACTTGTCATAATTTTTTCCAGGCCATATTTTGCAGAAAATTATACTTGATGTTCAAAAGCCTATGTGGCCTGATTTTGCAGAAAATATAATAAATGCCAAATAAATTAGAAAAATTAAAATATTCTGGATTTATTCTTAAAATATCATGATTGACCCCCAATAATAATCTTAGATCATTTGGATGATTATTTGGAAGATCAAAATTCTTGCACATCACAGTCTATTAGGTCCGCACACAGTGAAACTGTAGGATTAGAGAAATATGTGAACCTTGGTATGGGGGTAGTTGGTGTACCTGGTCTGGTTGAGTAAAAATGAGATCACCAAAAGTAGGTAGGTTGTGTGAGCCGGTTGTGCAAGGGTAGAGTTGTGCTCGGGATCGACGGTGGACCATCCTTCCTTGGAGAGGGGAAGTCTAAATATGACTAGATATAGTTCAAGAGAATGATAATAAATGGGGATATGGGTAGATACTAATAATAATAAGTAACTTGCGAAAGGGAGCTTTGGAATTCAACACATTGTAGTTCCTAGTGTGCTCGAGAGCCCTTCACAGGGAATCATCTGGGCAGTACAAGATTAACCTTAAACCGTAAGACTAAAATGTTAAAGAGTAATTAGTTAAACTAGGGCTTCACATTCACTCATCCCGATGACTCGGGAGGTTAGCTTGGTTGAGTTGTCCGAGCGGTAGGCTCAGTGGTTGTGAAAATGGGCAAGTTAACCCGGCGAGGCATAGGCTCGGAAGGTAGTTGTAACGAACAGGTTAGTCCGGGGAGCCGATGACTCATGAATTCATGAATGTATGTGCATAAGGTGGTGGGTATTCGATATTTTATGGTGGTTCACACTGACGTTGATATGATGACTCGGCGGGTGTGGTTTACACTTAGCCAAGGAAAAGACTAGCGGGATTGTTAACATTAGTACATGGTGACACTGGTGTGTCTTTCAGAGGTGTACGTAAGTGCTAGGCCTGGTAGTGTGGATACCCACCTGAGAGTGGGGTGGCCCAACCCACTGTCTCTGTTGGACACTATGTAGGCTCCTGGGAGTGAAGCTAACTTCCAAAATCGAGAAACAAAAGGTCTGTGCGCATAGAGTCGGGTGTGTGCGTTGTACTTGTATGAACATAACATTAAATCAGCATAACGTAGCATATCATGTCATCATAGCATTTAGACCCCTGCCCCAATCTTATAAATTGGTATGAGACTTTTTATATGATTGACCCTACAAAACGACCCCTTAATTTATAAGTTTGTATGAGTATTTTTATAAATTAAGGTTACCTTTAAATATAGCTTTTTCTCTTTACCTTTCTTTTATTACTACTCTACTTGATATAGAACTGCTAGTTTAGACTCTTGTAAATATTATACTATATAATCTGCTAGATTAGGACCATCGTCACCAACTCTTTTCTACTCTCCACCATAATAACTTTCCTATCATTCCTCCCGCACGGTGCCTAAGAGCCACTGGGGAGGGGTGGGGGAAATCAGGCTTAGTCTTTTGACTAATGGTAGGCGGACCAAACATTTCAGGGGCTCTAGATGAGAGATAGGGAGCAGCAACAGGAGATGCAACACCGGGTGAGTGCGGTGTACATGGAGGTGGGCCAGTCAAGTACGGGAGCACCAGCTTCTGTCTCCGTGAGTGTTAGTTTTATTTAGCTTCTGTGAGAGTGTTGTAGTGAGATCATGATGTACCAGATAAGAGCCCGTTTATATTTCTACGTTTCCGTTCGGTTTCAGTACTTTTATCGTTATTATTCTGTTTTTATATCATGTACACTTTACTGTGATTTTCATGCTCATTTATTTATCTATTCTGATTTGTGGACTTGACTTAATTGTCTCCTTTCATGTACTTCTACTTCTTGGTAATTACTAATGCCGGCAGGATTAATGTTTTGTATTGACGACCTCCTCGAGTGTTAGTGTCACCGCAAAACGATGATTCTGGGTGTAAGACCCGGTAGCATAGCAAAAAAAGGGTCTTACATTATATACCCTGAGGAGGACTCAACTGTATGTCAAGTTCTCCAAGTGTGTGTTTTGGCTATCATCAATGGCTTTTCTTGGTCATGTGATTAGTGGAGAAGGTATTGTCGTGAATCTGGCAAAGATAGTTGCAACATGGGAGTGATATGTGTTGACTACTGTGACGGAAGTCAGGAGCTTTCTTGGACTTTCTGGCTACTATAGGCGCTTCATAGAAAACTTTTCACAGATAGTTCTACATCTCACTACGTTGACAAGAAAGAATTAGAAGTTTGTTTAGATGCTAGAATGCGCTCAGGCTTTTAAGGATTTGATGATTCGTCTAACCACGACACCTATTTTGTGCTTGCCATGTGGTGCAGAAGGCAATGAGATCTATAGCGATGCCTCGGGGAGCGGCTTAGATTATGTTCTTTTGCATCGTTATAGCTTATGACTCTCGCTTGTTGAAGGTATATGAAATGAACTATCCAGTCCACGACTTGGAGTTGGCGGCTGTGATATTTGCCCAGAAGCTGTGGCGGCATTACGTATATGGCATTAAGATTGATATCTTTATGGACTATAAAAGCATAAAGTATCTATTAAATCAAAAGGATTTGAATATGCGACAAAGGAGGCGGATGGAATTTCTTGGGGACTATACGTTTGAGATACACTATGTTCCCGGGAAGGGAAATATTGTCGCTGATGCGTTGAGTCGCAGGGTTCCGATGTAGGCCAACTAAATACAAATGCATGATGAACGTCTTATTCGAGACTTGTAGGCCTTGGAGATCACTTGTGTGGATATGAGCTCTAGTTCAAATGCATGTTTAACTGGGCGGAGGTGCAATATGATCTCGTGGACAGGATTCGTCGGGCGTTGGAGCTTGAGAGCATGAAATGCTATTTGGAAGAAACCAAGGATGGGTCCAACACTTTTAGTTTACTTTTGAAGATGGTCTGTTGTGGAAGAACAATTGTTTGTGCTTCCCGGATATGGGCAAATTATGGGAGGAGTTAATATACTAGACACATTTTACAATGTACTCAATCCACCCGGGAGAACAAAAATATTCAAGGATATGAAAAAGTTATTTTGGTGGCTAAGATTGAAGAACATAACTCTTTATGTGGAGAAGTGTTATACTTACGCCCTAGTAAAGACTGAATATCAGAAACCTTGGGTTTCCTGAAGTCATTACCGGTACTAGAGTGGAATTTTGACGACATATCTATGAATTTCGTGTACGGCTTGCCGAGATCGCAAAAAAGGGATTATGTTGTTTGGGTGATCGTGGACCGATTGACAAATGTGTCACACTTCATTCCGAATAAGAGGGACGATTCGGTGGAAAAGTTGGACAAATTTTATGTTGAACATATCATACAACTGCACTGTGTGCTTCGCAGCATCGTTAGTGACTGAGATGGTCATTTCTAGTCAAATAATTGGAGGCTTATTCATCAACTGCTGGGTACCAGCTGAAATTCAGCACGACCTTTCATCCTCAAACGGATGGTCAGACTGACAAGGTAAACAGAATGATGGAGGATATGCTTCACATATGCGCCTTGAATTTCGAGAAAAGGTTGGAGGGCCATCTATATATGATCAAATTAACATACAACAATAGTTACGAAACAAGTATTCAGATGACACCCTTCGAGGTCTTATACGGTAGAAATCGTCGTACTCTGTTGGCTTGAGTAGAAATGGGTGAATCAAAGCTTTATAAGCATAAAGACGTCGAAGATGCAACTTCGACGATACGTTTGCTTCGGGAGCGGCTATTGGTTGCTCAAGATAGGCAAGCACAACACTACAACGCCAAACACCGAAACGTGGAGTTTGCGGTAGGTGATTGGGTGTATCTCAAAATAAAGTTGTTCAAAGGCGTATCGAGGATTCGACGCTTGAAAAAATTGAGTCTGAGATACCTTGAACCGTTTGAAATAGTTGAGCGGATTGGTGAAGCTGTTTATCGACTAAGTCTTTCAGCTAAACTCTGTAGTTTGTACAATGTGTTTCACATATCAGTGCTGCGAAAGAGTGTGCAAGAGCCTGCATAAAATGTTACTGGGGATCAAGTGCCGGTCAATAATGGGTTGACGACAAAAGTCAATCCCATTCGAATCGAAGACACGAAAATCAGGCAGTTACGGAACAAGGCAATCAGGATGGTCAAAATCTGTTGGGACAATTTTGGTCGTGAGGAACTGTCATGAGAGCGCGAACAAACCATGAGCGAGGAGTTTCTCGAGCTGTTTCGTTGAGGTATGCATAAAATATATATTTTGAACTTTTATGTTGTTTTATGATGTCTAATTTCGGAACAAAATTTCATAAAAGAGGGGAGATTTGTAACACCTCTGGTTTTCTGGAATGAAAAACAACAAAAGTTGACTTTGGAGTTATCGCTGGCATTAGCTCGCTATAGTGTACCTGTACAACCCCGTATTCGCGAATAGTGGGCCCCAAATGAGGCGTGCTTAGTTTTTAAGCTTTTTGAGTATTTTGAACTCTTGGTGGCCAATTTTGGCTCTAGCTTGGAAACATACTAGTAGGGGGAGGAGAAATTGGCCTCCCCCAGCGGCCCCTTAGTTGAGTGTGAAAGCGGCAGGGTAGTAGGCACCCGCCCGGGCCATTTGGGTGTGGAGGCGGGATCAGCAGGCCCTCCCCCTCCCCCTTTTCCCCTCAGGCCGGCGAGACCGGCCCCGAGCCCGGCGGGTAGGCCGGGCGAGACCGGCCCCAGGCCGGGTCTCGCCCAGCCCCGCGGGCAGCCAGGCGAGACTGGCCCCAGGCCGGGTCTCGCCCAGCCCCGCGGGCAGCCAGGCGAGACCGGCCCCCAGGCCGGGTCTCGCCCAGCCCGGCGGGCAGCCGGGCGAGACCGGCCCCCAGGCCGGGTCTCGCCCCGTCCCACAGGGTGGGTCCCCTTTTAGCTTTGGGTGACGCATTTTTCCTTCTCTACCCCCCGGCGTGGCAGTTTCCTATTGGCCCGAGGCCTTTTGGCCGTAGGGGTATTTTGGTCATTTTCGGCCCCTGAGATTTGGAAAACTATAAATAGACCCCCTTGGGTGCCTTGGAGAGGGGCCTCTTTTTAGCTTCCTCCTCCCTTAGCTTCTTCTTGGTAGAGTAGAGAGAGCTCTCCAAGGCGCCCAGCCTAGCCCTTTGGTAAGGGAGGGGAAGAGCTCAGGTAGCTTTCCGGGTGTGAGGTGGGACCTCCGTGCTAGAGCTGAGGGTCTGTTCATAGTCTCCTAAGTCTCCGGTCCGTGACATTCTCTCGAGTGTAGTAGGTGTGAGGTCACCCCTTTCATGGACCCCGAACTCCACAGAGGTCAATTTTGGCTTCAACACTTTTGGTGCGGTGAGCGTGGAGAGTGACCAGCGCAGAAGATCTCGGGAGAGAGTCATGACTGGAGGTCAGGGAGGTAGTGATGATCTCGGCGAGCTCCCTGGCTCAGGACCCTTTGTGGGGAGGCAAGAGTTCATGGCCTCCATCCAGGGTATCATGGAGATGCTGCGAAGCATTGCTCCTCAGGGTGGCAGCTCCACCCCGACCCCCCAGGAGCTAGCTCCCCCCCTCGACGAGTCGACTCCCAGGGGTCTAGGCGAGATGACCCCAGCGGGGGGAGAAGGAAGTGCACCAGGAAGAAGGCCAGTGAAGGAGAGGATGGGAGATGGGGTCGAGCGAGACCTCACCGGCCGGGAGCTGTTCTCCAGCCCGGCGAGTGCCAACCTCCCAAGCGAGCAGGTCGCGCGAGTGGAAGTGACGAGACCACCCCTTAGGGGGTCACCCATTAGCGAGCTGATCATCTCAGCTCCCGTTCCCGAGGGGTTCAGAGAGCCAGACATGGCTTACTACACCGAGAAGGATGACCCCGTTCAACATCTGTAGTGGTTCGAGGATGCAGTCTCCATCAGGCTGATGACGGATGCCTTCAAGTGTCGTCTCTTTGCGATCACGCTGAAGGAGAAAGCATGGGACTGGTTTCATCAACTCCCTCCGAGGTCGATCTATGAGTTCGAGGACTTGAGCCGTAGCTTCCAGCTCCGCTTCTCCACCTCCAAGAAGCGGAAGAGGAGTCCTTAGTCCATCTTCTTGATAGGGCAGGGGGCCGAGGAGTAGCTGGCCCGCTACGTAGACAGGTTCCAAGAGGAGATCTTGGAGGTCCAGGAGATACCAGGGTATGCCCTCCAGATGGCCTTCACCGTTGGGTTGAAGGAGGGCTTCTTCAAGATGAGCTTGACCCGGAAGGCCCCCCTTTCCTTCGAGTAGCTGATGGAAAGGGCGGCAGAGGAGATTGCCATGGAGGCAGCCAACCCAACATTTGTCAAGAGGTTGGAAAAGTTGACGGAGGTGGAGTCAAAGGAGCAGTGTGGCTCAAGGCATCAGGAAGGAAGAAGGAGAGAGGAGCAGAGAGCTCAGGGGTTCCAAGGACAGGAGGGTCCGGAACCAGGCTGGAGGCAGCAGGGAGGACCTGCCCAGGGTCCAGGAAGAGCTCTCATCCAAGGAGGGGGAAACTTCCATGGGGGCCAAGGGAGGTTCAACTTCCAGAGGCAAGCCCCTAGGCAGCTCCTCCCCCCACCACAGCAAGCGATGGAGATTGGTCGAAGGGAGAGGAGGAACCGCCAGGGAAGGAGAATGGTCAGGGTAGAGTTGCCGTACTGTGACTTCCACCTGGTGGAGGGGCACGCCACAGCTACCTGCCCCGAGTTCCTGGAAGTGAGGGGGACGAGAGACCCTGCCCAGCCGCAGCCACCAGTGCGGGTTGAAGAGGTTCTGCCCAGAGAAGGAGGGGATGATGTTTGTGAGGACCGGGTCGATGTCGGACCCCGAGGCGGTATAGCGGTGATCTATGGTGGAGTGGGGATCGAGGACACTCGGAAGGCAAGCCTCCATGTCATGTACCGAAGGAGCGTCGCCTCAACCTCCCGGACACCGCCCCAGGAGGAGAAGGTCACCTTCTCGATGAAGGATCTGCCGGATCATGAGGATCCATTTTGCGATGCGCTGGTCATCCAAACGGCCATCGAGGGCTACATCGTCTCCCGAATCTTGGTGGACAACGGGAGCTCTGTCAACGTCGTTTTCAGGAAGGCGTTTGATGAGATGAAGGTAGAGCCAAGGAGGGTGTTGGCCTCAGACGGACCCCTGTTCGGATTTTCAGGGGAGAGGAAGGAGGTCGAAGGTGGAGTGGGGCTCCAAGTAAAATTGGGAGGAGTCTCGAGGAACTGCCGGTTCGTCATTGTTGACGCTCCAAGCAGCTATAACGCCATATTCGGAAGGCCCCTCATCAGCGCCTTCCGTTGCGTGCCATCTTCCTTCCACCAATGCATCAAGTTCAGCTCTGGAGGGATCCAGGTCAGAGTCAAGGGGGACTCCAGGATGGCAAGGCAGTGCTACATCACGGTTGTCAACACCATCTCTTGGTTGGCCCAGGCAGAGGAGATGGAGAAGGTCATGGAGAGCTTGAGCAAGATGGACGTGCCCGAGGAAAAGGAAGCGGAAGACAGCCGTCATGCCCAGGCCCCATGAGGGTGCCTCGCCTTGCTGTAGTTTTTTCATTTTTCTTGTCTTGTAACAAGTGCTACCCCTGACCAGCTGAGTCGGGGGGACCATGTAACCCATCTATTTCTCCCCGTTTGAGGATGTAGGATTTGGTAAGGGATTGATTGAGATGCTTAGTTCTTTTGCTCCGAGACGGTCCCGCTGCCCAGGCTCTCACTAGCTGGGCAATGCCGGTGGTACCTCTCGTTGATACCTAGTTGTCTCACCCCGAGATGGATTCCGCTGCCAGGCTCTCACCTAGCTGGCAGGGCATGTTGATCTCTCGGAGGGGGGGGGGGGGAAGGTCGCACCTCGAGATGGATTCCGCTGCCAGATTCTCATCTAGCTGGCAGGGCAGGTTGATCTCTCAGAGGGTGGGGTAGGTCTCACCTCGGGATGGATTCCGCTGCCAGGCTCTCATCTAGCTGGCAGGGCAGGTTGATCTCTCGGAGGGTGGGAAGGTCTCACCTCGGGATGAATTCCGCTGCCAGGCTCTCATCTAGCTGGCAGGGCAGGTTGATCTCTCGGAGGGTGGGAAGGTCTCACCTCGGGATGGATTCCGCTGCCAGGCTCTCATCTAGCTGGCAGGGCAGGTTGATCTCTCGGAGGGTGGGGTAGGTCTCACCTCGGGATGGATTCCGCTGCCAGGCTCTCACCTAGCTGGCGGGGCAGGTTGATCTCTCGGAGGGTGGGAAGGTATCACCTCGAGATGGATTCCGCTGTCAGGCTCTCACCTAGCTGGCAGGGCAGGTTGATCTCTCAGAGAGCGGGGAAGGTCTCACCTCGGGATGGATTCCGCTGCCAGGCTCCCATCTAGCTGGCAGGGCAGGTTGATCTCTCGGAGGGTGGGAAGGTCTCACCTCGGGATGGATTCCGCTGCCAGGCTCTCATCTAGCTGGCAGGGTAGGTTGATCTCTTGGAGGGTGGGGTAGGTCTCACCTCGGGATGGATTCCGCTGCCAGGCTCTCACCTAGCTGGCGGGGCAGGTTGATCTCTCGGAGGGTGGGAAGGTATCACCTCGAGATGGATTCCGCTGTCAGGCTCTCACCTAGCTGGCAGGGCAGGTTGATCTCTCAGAGAGCGGGGAAGGTCTCACCTCGGGATGGATTCCGCTGCCAGGCTCCCATCTAGCTGGCAGGGCAGGTTGATCTCTCGGAGGGTGGGAGGTCTCACCTCGAGATGGATTCCGCTGTCAGGCTCTCACCTAGCTGGCAGGGCAGGTTGATCTCTCGGAGGGTGGGGAAGGTCTCACCTCGGGATGGATTCCGCTGTCAGGCTCTCATCTAACTGGCAGGGCAGGTTGATCTCTCGTGGAAGCCAAGTCCCTTAGCTCCGAGATGGATTCCGCTGCCAGGCTCTCATCTAGCTGGCAGGGCAGGTTGATCTCTCGTGGAAGCCAAGTCCCTTAGCTCCGAGATGGATTCCGCTGTCAGGCTCTCATCTAGCTGGCATGGCAGGTTGATCTCTCGTGGAAGCCAAGTCCCTTAGCTCCGAGATGGATTCCGCTGCCAGGCTCTCATCTAGCTGGCAGGGCAGGTTGATCTCTCGTGGAAGCCAAGTCCCTTAGCTCCGAGATGGATTCCGCTGCCAGGCTCTCATTTAGCTGGCAGGGCAGGTTGATCTCTCGTGGAAGCCAGTCCCTTAGCTCCGAGATGGATTCCGCTGCCAGGCTCTCATCTAGCTGGCAGGGCAGGTTGATCTCTCGTGGAAGCCAAGTCCCTTAGCTCCGAGATGGATTCCGCTGCCAGGCTCTCATCTAGCTGGCAGGGCAGGTTGATCTCTCGTGGAAGCCAAGTCCCTTAGCTCCGAGATGGATTCCGCTGTCAGGCTCTCATCTAGCTGGCAGGGCAGGTTGATCTCTCGTGGAAGCCAAGTCCTTTGCTCCGAGATGGATTCCGCTGTCAGGCTCTCATCTAGCTGGCAGGGCAGGTTGATCTCTCGTGGAAGCCAAGTCCTTTGCTCTGAGATGGATTCCGCTGTCAGGCTCTCACTAGCTGATATGGCTGGTTGATATCTCATGGGAGCCAAGTTTGTTACCCGGAGGAGGTCTCGCCACCCAGGCTCTCGTAGCTGGCTTGGCAGGTTGACCCCGCAGGAAAGTTACACTCCGCGAATACGTTGGGGTTGGACATTTCTTTCCGAGCTTGTACTAACCTCGAAAAGAGCGGGGATTGTGTACAACCCCGTATTCGCGAATAGTGGGCCCCAAATGAGGCGTGCTTAGTTTTTAAGCTTTTTGAGTATTTTGAACTCTTGGTGGCCAATTTTGGCTCTAGCTTGGAAACATACTAGTAGGGGGAGGAGAAATCGGCCTCCCCCAGCGGCCCCTTAGTTGAGTGTGAAAGCGGCAGGGTAGTAGGCACCCGCCCGGGCCATTTGGGTGTGGAGGCGGGATCAACAGGCCCTCCCCCTCCCCCTTTTTCCCCTCAGGCCGGCGAGACCGGCCCCGAGCCCGGCGGGTAGGCCGGGCGAGACCCGGCCTGAGACCGGCCTCAGGCCGGGTCTCGCCCAGCCCCGCGGGCAGCCGGGCGAGACCGGCCCCCAGGCCGGGTCTTGCCCCGTCCCGCAGGGTGAGTCCCCTTTTAGCTTTGGGTGACGCATTTTTCCTTCTCTACCCCCCGGCGTGGCGGTTTCCTATTGGCCCGAGGCCTTTTGGCCGTAGGGGTATTTTGGTCATTTTCGGCCCCTGAGATTTGGAAAACTATAAATAGACCCCCTTGGGTGCCTTGGAGAGGGGCCTCTTTTTAACTTCCTCCTCCCTTAGCTTCTTCTTGGTAGAGTAGAGAGAGCTCTCCAAGGCGCCCAGCCTAGCCCTTTGGTAAGGGAGGGGAAGAGCTCAGGTAGCCTTCCGGGTGTGAGGTGGGACCTCCGCGCTAGAGCCGAGGGTCTGTTCATAGTCTCCTAAGTCTCCGGTCCGTGACGTTCTCTCGAGTGTAGTAGGTGTGAGGTCACCCCTTTCAGGGACCCCGAACTCCACAGAGGTCAATTTTGGCTTCAACAGTACTACGTTACAGTCATCTACGTGTTGGCCTGCAGTAAAGCAGTCATTGAGCGGCGCTGACTGAGTCAAGCGGCCACCGCTGCAGCTATCGTGCCGCGATGGTGGTTATCGCCCAATGATAACATTATTTTAAGATTTGTGGCTGAAATTGTGGGCCTTCATTCTTTTGGATGAGATAATCTTGTGGCTGGGGTTTAAGCCCGTGGCTACTTAGTCAGAGGAGTGGGGATAGAATCTCATTTCTCTCTCTCTCTCTCTCTCTCTCTCTCTTTTCAACCTCTCTTCAATCCTTGAAATAAAAGTAAATCAAAGGAGGAAGAAAATCAGAAATCGATCCCCTCCAAAGGTGTCTTTAGGGGTCTATTTATAGTTTTCTAAGTCTGGCCTGTCAATAGCATAATCTCGCCTTTTGGATTTTACTAAACACATACCAAATTGGTATGTCAATAATGAAACTCCACTGTTTAGAGGGACTATTTGCAGTCCAACATGGGCATTCCAGTAAAAACACCAATGGGCGAGTGGTTCATGCGGCTACCACTCGCCTGAGGTGGCGAGTGCTTGATGAGGCTAACACTTGCCTCCTCCCCGAAGCTAAAGGGCTAGTACTAATCCGGATGTCCCACTCGCTATCCTTGGCGAGACCCGAGGCGAGTGCGAGCCTGCACGCTCCACTCGCCCCCTGCGCCTGGTGGCCAAACCCCATGCGAGCTGCAGAGTCCTTTTCCCCACTTGCTTGTTCGCTGTTTGACTCGCCACAACCCCAAAACTATTCCTCCTGCCCTGGTGCACCCAAGGGGGGACCCACTCGATGAACACGTGTTGTACAAATGGGATCGTCGGTTCAAATTTGCACCTCAACATCTCGCCACTAATGTTAAATAGATGCGATGACGGTTTGAGGTGTATGGGTCACGACCCATTACTATCCCAGACTGAGAATTTTGGGAGTGAATTGTCGGAATAGCCCATGAAGACTAGTCTGCTTTGGGCCCAACCCGTCCAGTCCTGTTCTTGGGGCTATGACCATAACAATTGCCAAACAGAGGAAAGTGCAGAGCTTCGGCGATACGGCTTCGAGAAAATGTTTGGAGTGTTGATCTCGGCTGCAGAAAAGTGCAGAGGATGGTTGCATGAGGAAGATGAATATTTGGACGATTTGCTCATTAATATTTATCAGGAATTCTTTACAATTTTGATGGTTCCAAAACATAGTTGAATGCTTATTGATTTTAATGTTTATTAGTTTTATTTAATTGTATAATTTAAAATAAAGACATCAAAATCAAATTGTCTTTAAATCGTAATTGAAATCGAGACTATTCAAACATAATTTAAAATTCAGTTTAACATCTCTGGGCCTATTTGAGAAACCAGCATCTCTCACTCCCATCTATTCTAAACGAAGTTGCACAGTGAATTGAATTAACGTTTGATTATGTTTATTTTAGTGGCGGGTTTTTTGTTTCATTCTGGCCAAAACAACGTTTACTAATTTATTATTGTTTGCGGCAAAACTTCTAGATACAATCATGTGTTTTTAAAAGGGCGCTGATACTACTTTCACATTTTTGACTATCCGCACTCAAAATTTAAGTATTTTTGAACTTTTAGAATTCATATTAGCAAACACTGTGTAAAAAATATTCCTTATTTGCACTCGCCCCTCCTGCTTTCGTCTTCCCTCCAAACTATGATTCTGCCGACGACTCTTCCTCCTCTCTTTCCGTCCGGCCCGAGGGCTCCAAATCCGGCAAGTGCTCCTCTATTTCCCGAGCAACATTCTTTATCCCGATGTGTTTTCCTCCATTATTTGACTGCTATGTTTTGCACATCCGACAATCTCACTTCCTCTTAGGGTCTGTTTGGGACAGCTCTGGCGGATTGAAAAGCTGCTGTCCGGATAGAGCTGTTTTGAAATAGATTTCTGGGGAGCAGTTTTGAAAAGCTGCAGAGTGTTTGGGTGTTATGTGCAGAAGTGCGCTTTGAAGAGCGATTTTCTCTCTTTTCTGTTTGGAGAAACAGCTTTTGGAAGCTGTTTTTTAAAAAACGAAAATACATAAATATTTAGAAACAACTGATAACATGTGTCTTTTACATAGTTATAGCAAATAGGAAAAAAAAGATCTTGCAACATCCGGCGACTCCTTTTTTCAATCATTTCGATCACCTGTTCAAAAATAAATTGATATGAATCAAACTTTTGATATTTTTAAACCTTTCAATTTTTAGTAAGCGTTGGATCGAATTTTTACCTGCGCGCGCTGTATATCTCTTCGGCAATGTGATCTCGTACTGTAGACATATGTTCTTCTCCATCAGCATCACGCATATCGCTTTCAATTTCATCATCTGTCGCAGGTTCCTCAGCCTCTAAGGGAACGAAAGAAGACTCATCAGCATCACAAGCATTAAACTCAGGGTCCCAGCGAGAAGGATGTCTCCGAATGAAGTTATGTAGGGTCATTGTCGCTAGCACAATGGAACGTTGTTTTTTGAAGTTGTACTGTGGCATTTTGCTCAAAATGTGCCACTTCTTTTTCCACACTCCAAACGTTCGCTCGATCACACTGCGAAGAGATGAATGCGCCTTATTGAAATGTTCTTGCCTTCCTTGTACTGGCCGACTCCCACGGGCAAAGTCAGCCAAGTGATATCTTGTTTCTGGATACGGCTTCAGATAACCCTTTTTTAACGGGTAACCAGCATCCACTAAATAATATTTACCTGCATTTATTTGGTTTGTTAAGCAGGTAAACAATATGAAATACAAACAATTAGAATGAATGCAAACATATTGATTATGATACCTTGTGGGGGATGCGGAAAGTGCAATCTATCGTCGGACAATGCCCGTGCAAAGATGCGACTGTCATGAGCAGATCCTTCCCATCCAGCGAGGGCAAATGTAAAGCACATGTTAAAATCACAGACTGCCATGACATTTTGGGTCGTCGTGCCATGACGTCCTATGTACCGTACTTGATCTTCTACGGGTATCCTCGCATCAACATGTGTACCGTCAATGGCACCAACGCAATCCTTGAAAAATGGCATGTAACGAGGATCATACCTTATCTCACCCGGAATCTCTCTGAATTGACAGTCAGTAGGCTTTATAGCATCAATAAACCATGTAATCAGATTTTTCCACCCTTCTTTGCTGAAGTGGGTGGTTGGCCGATTCCCCAAACCAATCTCTTTGATGCAGAGATCACAAAATAAAGTCACTTCACCTGACTCCCAACTCGCTACGATTCCTCCTTCCTTTGGTTTTACCATTGTACTATAAACTAATCAAATGAAAATAAGAACTACTAATACTACACATGTACAACCCAAAAAAAAACACACAACACACATACACATTCACACTCATACACATACACACACACAGACATAATACATACCCAAACACAAAAAAAAACACACAACCATACACTTTTCTTACACATACCCAAACCCAAAAAAAAACACACAACCACACACAACCATACACACTCATATACACATACACACAAACACACATAATACACAAACACACACATACAAGCATACACTATTCTTATACATACCCTAAACAAAAACATACAACCCTAAACAAAAAAACATACACACACACACAAACAAACATACATACATACACACAAACAGAAATACATACACTTCTCATATGCAACCATACACTTCTCATATGCATAGCCAAACCCAAAACAAAAACATACAACCCACACATACAAACACACACATACAAGCATACACTATTTTTATACACACATACAACCACACACACTCATATACACATACACACAAACACACTTAATACACAAACACACACACACACACATGCATACACTTCACAAATACATACAACCCTAAACAAAAACATACAACCCTAAACAAAAAAAAAACACACACACACATAAACAAACATACACACACACACACACACACACACACACACACATGCATACACTTCTCAAATACATACAACCCTAAACAAAAACATACAACCCTAAACAAAAAAAACACACACACACACACAAACAAACATACATACATACACACAAACACAAATACATACACTTCTCATATGCAACCATACACTTCTCATATGCATACCCAAACCCGACAAAAAAAACACCACACACACTCATATACACACACACATAATACACACACACACACATACACACACACACACACAAACAAACATACATACATACACACAAACACAAATACATACAACCATAAACAAAAAAAAAATCACACATTCATATACACACACTAATCATATTAAAAAATTGTGTATGAGAGAAGGAACTTGGTATACCTAACCAGAAGAAGAATCGCTGGAGAAGGAGGAAGAAACCCAAACAGGCGGCGGCTAGTACTTGAAGAGGGATCGGGATGAGTCGCCGCGGGATCGGGATGAGTCGACGCGGCGGCGATCGGGAGAAGGCGTCGGGATGAGTACACGCGGCGGCGTCTGCGAAGAGGGATCGATGAGTCGCCGCGGGATCGGGATGAGTCGCCGCGGGATCGGGATCGGGATCGGGAGTCGTCGCCGCGGCGGCGTCTGCGAAGAGGGATCGGGATGACGACTCGGCGGCGTCTGCGAAGAGGGATCGGGATCGGGAGTCGTCGCCGCGGGATCGGGATCGGGAAAGAAGCGGAAGAGATGGATCGCGAATGGGGCAGACGCGATTTTTCGCGAAAATGAAACGCAGGGGGTGGACTGCTTCCTAAAAATAGCTCCCAGAGCTGTTTTTTGAAAAGTGATTTTGTTAGGGAGCTGTCCCAAACAGATCCAGTACCTGCTCTGGCGGCTGGAAAAGAGCTTCTCCAGCCGCCAGAGCTGTCCCAAACAGACCCTTAGCGGCGGTGCTGCTTTATTCCGCGATTTTCAAATGTCATTCCTGTTCCAGACGGTGGTGCTCTGCTCCTCTATATCTTTAATTTTGAGAATTGATATTAGCAGTCCATAAATGGCTATTCGCAGTCCACTTCTAGTCGCAGTCCATAGATTATAATCGTAGTCCAAAATAAAACTCGCAGTCCAAACAAAGTTTTTAGGTAGAATAAAAAATAAATAAAAGTCCAACTAAATAAAAAATTCTTTAAATGAACAAAAGTGTTGATTTAGAGTTCTCGTTGCGATCATCTGCAAGAAGAAATAAACACAAAAATAGATAAATACTCGCATTTATATTTCAGAGTAACATGTACTTTGCAATAAAATAGTAAATAACAGAGTAACTCCACCAACATACCAGCACAAACTGCATAGTAACTGTACCGTAGAGAGAAGGTCATTTCTTTCAACTGAGGAATCCAGACTCTTATTCAGCAGGTTCGACTGCCGGCTCTTGGCTGCCGGCCAGAGATGGTGGTGATCCCTGGGCTTTGAGTTCTCCGAGTTATCTTTGGTCCTAGCGTTTGAGTTTTTCACAGGGGTAGAGGGCCGACGACGATCCTGTGAGGGTTTCCGAGCTGGAACATGGGAGGCATCATTTGTCTTGCTGGTCTGGTAGAAGAAGGATTCTCCTTGGAAGGAGACGGAAAGGCTCCTGGTCGTCGTGTATAAAGCCCTGGAGGCATTCAAACCCGCTGCTGCAACTGCGCTACCTCCCCTGCGGGGATCTAAACGAGGAGAAGAAGGGCGGGGCCGATCGATGGACTGGGACCGCTTGGCCCCGCCTTGGAAAAATGTCGATGGAGTGGAAGGGTGGTGAATGGCCGGTAGAGGGGAAGTAAAACGGCGGGAAGCAAAGGAGGAGGACGAAGAAAGAGTAGTGTTGGAAGCGTACGAAGTGGAGGTAGTTGAGGAAGAAGACGAGGAGTATGAGGACAGATACCTGGAGGTGATCTGGGACGCGAAGGAGACGGCGTTCGGGAGTGGGAAACAGTAAATTCTGGGGTGCGAGCTAAATAATAAGGGGTTTCATAAAGGGGGAATTTTCATTTCATTTTGGACTGCGAATATCCATTTAAGGACTGCTAATATCAATTCTCTTAATTTTTGAGTTCGGATAACATACGTACCTGCGGATAGACAATTTTAAAAACCCGTACCTGCGGATGGCAAAAAAATGTTAATAGTTAAAAATGAGATGCTAATATGAGGGCTTTTTGGCACTTTGCACCCCCGAAAGTGCAACTTTTGACACTTTGCACCCTGAAAGTTTAAATATGGCACTTTGCACCCCCGAAACTTCAATCATTGGCACTTTGCACCCCAAGTATGTTAAATGAGGGGTAATTTCGTCCAAATCTCATCAAAAGTTCTTATTTTGCACTTTGCACCCTAAATTTCTTATATTTATGTACTTGCAGGCCAAATATACTTTAATGATTTTAACCACCAAAATTTATCACTTAATAAAATGATAATTGCAAGTATAAATCCGAAAATTTCAGGGTGCAAAGTGCAAAAATAAGCATTTTTGACGAGGTCTGGACGAAATTACCCCTCATTTAACATGCTTGGGGTGCAAAGTGCCAAGAATTGAAGTTTTGGGGGTGCAAAGTGCCATATTTAAACTTTCAGGGTGCAAAGTGCCAAAAGTTGCACTTTCGAGGGTGCAAAGTGCCAAAAACCCTAATATGAGCGATCTTTTCGAACACTGTTTCTTCTTCGACGCTCGCCATTTTTATCCTCTCCCGATCGCGCGACGAAACGAGTTAGCCTTCCCGATTGCGCTCGCTCCAGATCCACTCGCCCTCCCTCCTCCTTTCTCTTCTCCAGATCCGATTGTCGCGCCTAGGGTGTGCTTCTTCTTCCTTCTCCCACGACAGATTATTTTCTAGGTTTTTTCTCGTCCTCCGTTTGAGGTTTCAAGATCTGGAAGATCAAGGTTCTGCCTACCTTTTGTTTTATTTTCAATAAGTTTCTGCATTTTCATAGCTTGTATATTGTTTTCTTCCAGATCTATGTCGGAGGAAGGCTTTTGGCAGGGGATCCATACTCATGCCTGTTTTTTTAGCATTTATAAAACACGTTCTAATACATGTTCTCATGCTTAGATTTATTTTTTAATTAATTATCATTCATACTATCCGAAAAGTGTAGTTTTGCAGTTAGTTTATCCTTTCTGTTTTATTTTCAAATTTGCTTTTTGATGGTCCTTTCAATTTTTTGTTTTGTTCTAACTTCTAATATCAAAATTCTATTATTGATGGATTTGTGTTGTTAGATGGGAGACAAAAAAAGGTGGCATATCAGCTGTTTGGGACAACTGATGTGATTATCTTCTGTGATTTATGCATTATAGAGTTAGAGCTCGGTAATAAGCCTATGACCCATTTAGACAAGTAAGGGTGGAATAATTTGGTGGTGAAATTCCACGAGCGGACAAGAAAGACTTATGATAAGGTGCGGATGAAAAATAAGTGGGATCATTTGAAAAATGAATGGAAACTATGGCATGAGTTGAAGCATGAGGAGACTAGGCTAGGTTGGAATGCTTCGTGAAGAACTATCGATGCATTAGATGGGTAGTGAGATGGGAGTTAAGAGGTCAACTTTAATAAATCTCTAATTATATTATAAGCACTTTTTATAAGTACCTAATTTTTATTCTTTAATTAGGTGGTGCCAAAAATGAATAAGTTTCGATATGGAGGCATACCCTCAGAGTTAGAAGAAAAAACGAACATGATGTTTTGATCTGTGGTGGAAACTAGAGATTTTGCATGCACCACTCACTCCAGGAGGGTGACACTATACATTAATGATGAGAGGGTTATGTGTTTGAGGGCGACAATGAAACAGTTGAGGTTAGCGGGAATGCATGCCCTAGTGATCTTGCAACTTCATCTCAAGCTAGTAAAAGACAGAACAAGGGGAAGAAGAAAGCATCACATTCAATACTAGATGACTTGGCAGATTCTTTAAAGGTTATTGATCATTGTCTTGTGGTGCCTCCCAAATCTTCATGCCCTTTCAGAATTCCACAAACACTGGAAGAGCAGGACAAACATCAAGATCTCTGTTGTAAGACACCTCCCTCCCAAAAATTAAGCACGACCGAGGAGATTCTTATGCCCAGGACAATCACCTTGTGATTGTGCTAACACTCGGACTCGCATCTGCCACAAGAAGCCTATTCTGCCGGCTATTGCTAAATACCACAAGCCAACCCATCATTTAAGAAGTTAATTTAAACCAGAAGTCCATAGATTCGCAAATAGTATAAAATATCCACAATTAAAGATGATGGAAGCGTAATAATGTACAATATATTTCATATAAGACTCCCATTTATACATCAAATGATAAAATATACAATGTTCTCAATCTCACAAAGGTATAGACGTATAGTAGAAGGAATCAGTATGTGCGGCGCCATCGTAGTGTCAGTCCCCGCCCCTCTAGTCAGGCTGTCCTCCAGGATGGGGTGCTGCTCCTGCTTTGGTGTGCTCCTAAAGTTATATGGTATGATGACTGTTAGTCAAAAAGATTAAGCAGTTTTCATCCTCTCCCCCGACGACTCCTAGGAACTAGGCAAAAGGGAGGAAAAATGAGGCTACAATATAAGCAATAATAGAATAAGCAAGTGACATGTCAGTGTTTATAATGTAGCAGTTATTATAAGATTAAGCTACTGTAATAATACATGTCTAATAGTTGTAATAATTGCAAAGTTCTCACTTTTCGAGGGTAGCTACTATTGAAACCCGGATACCGGGGGGGGGGGGAATTCAAGCTACTTGACTCTTGACTCATTGTCGGGTGCTATAAACCGATATATTTCGAGCTTGGAGTCAACCCTCACTAATCAAGAATTGGTTGCCTACACTTAGATCCGTGAGATGCAGCGAGGAGGTCCCGCCACACACCCAGAAGTGCTATCTGCAACTTCTCCTAAGGACAAAAACTGAGCTCAACACTTCGGACGACATGGAGCTAAAACTTGTAAAGGAAGGAGCTCTAGGAGGCTGGGTCTGTCTCTCCGAGGTGCTTTCGGGGTCCTAGCTTGCTTTTGGTTGGGGCTCGCCTGGCTCGAAGTCGCCTGGGGGAGCTCTCTCTCACCCTAAGCTCGCGCGGTCTGAGCTCGCAGGACCCTACTCGCTAAGCTAGGATCGAGCCGGTCTCTGGCTCGACCCGCCACACTTGAGCTCGCGTGACCTATTCTGAACGTGGTTTGGGCTAGTGTCACGACCCGTCAAATAACAACCATCATAGTGCGCTACGGGCGGATCATGATGCCACATACATGGGCAAATGAAAAATCCATGTCTGTTAGGCGGGATAAAAAATTAAATGTAGTTTTAAAAATAATTAACCTTGAAGAAATGAAAAATCCATTTGTTTTGTTTTACGTGCAGAAGCTTGAATGAGACAGTGATGCACATGCACTTTGATAAAATCTCATGTTACACACACAACACTGGTATAAAAGTAAATGAAATGACTAAAGAAGTGAACATGTCGTTAATTTATTATTGCGGTACAACAATGAAAGTCTAAGAGTTGTCCATGAAACAAAAGAAAATGGCTTATAATACTAATACATGATAACAAAATCCGACAGTAAAGGAAACAGATACATAGAACCTGACTACACCACAACAAAACAAAGTAAACCTCAAGGAATACAAGAACTCAGCACTGAACAACTCAGGAAGCAGGCGACGCAGTCACGAAACCTAAGACAAATCCAAACAAGAAGGAAAGTGTCTCAGAACTTAGGATATAAACAACGAGCAGGTTAATTAAATTAAAAAAATGAGCAGAAATAAACATGCATATTTGGGTACCATTTTATCTTGTAGTAAAGCTAGTAAACATGCAAGCAACGGAGTCAGCAGAAATTCCTGAAATTTGTTAGCCTACGCCGGAGTTTAGCCTAAAATTGTACAAGTAATATTGTAAGCCGTAATCGATGAAGTATTGTAGGTGTTACAGCGAGCGCACATGGTTCACACTCAGATCCGCGTGCAAGTCTTGTTGGAAATGTAATCCTGCTTGCCGTGACCATGCCAGCAGACAGTGCTCCGGTTATACGATACATTTCAAGGATCGTTTACGACCACAAAATTGTTTTAAGTATCTCATATTTTATTGACACTGTCATATTATATATTGTAAAAAAAAATGTGTCGGTTCAGGGGTTATCAAATAACATGTGTAATTATAGAAAACAGGTACAATGACTAATTCCAAAATTTGCAAGTGAGATGGAGTTCTCTACTTGCCTTAAGGCAAAACTGAAACTGTCGGTGACAGTTAAACGACGCAAACCAGGCCCATGACTCTATCTGAACCTGTTCAAGATCCAAAAATTAAAGAAACATTTGCCTTAACGAGGCTTTTTACGCTTGACCAGGCATTACTAATCGCACAACACATCACAAGAGGAGTTAGAAATTTTTACCTCCCTCAGGGATGAGGGGAGAGGGAACTACCACGAGGAAAGCGGGGTTCTGGCAGCGCTTAGGTTCGGGAAGCCCTAAATCGGAGGGGTCTTGGAGCGATTCCACCACTAGATCTGATGAGCGGCACCAGAAACACAAACAAAAAAAATTGAGATTAGACGGATATACAACAACCGCAAGAGGGATCAACATAATTGCATTTGATTGGAGAGCAAAAATTATTGCGACAAATTTAGGACAAATCTTAAAACATGAGATTGGCAGGGTTCCTTACCCGAGGAGACCATATCTGAGCTCAAAGATCCACGTAGAGGAGGGATGAACGAGCAAAACCTTAGGCGATCCCTTCGCAAAACACCGCACAATCGATCACGAGAGTGGTCGTCGGAGGGAGATATTGCGGCTGTCGGCCTTGAGGAGAGGAAAGAAGCTTGGATCAGCCTCCAGAAATGGAGGGAAGGAGGTAGCCAGCCCTAGGGTGATGCCTCTTGAACCTTCGGCTAGAGGAAGTGAAGAGGAGGAGGCGGAGAAGCAAGCGAAGGCGCTGGAGGGGCGAGATCGGGCGCGAGGGGAAAGAGGCGCTGGAGGGGCGTGGGAGCGACGAGATTGGGCGCGGCGAGACGAGCGGCTCGCAGGAATCGTCGGGAGCGAAACCTGTAGGAGAGACAAATGAGGTATCGGGGGGGGGGGGGGGGGGGGGGGCGCTCGGCTCTCGGGTTATGTGGGGGAGGAAATTAGGTTATTTATTTACTTATTATTATTATTACATATTCTTAACACCGGGTCGTTACAGCTAGGCTCGCTAAATACGGGTTGTATAGTTAACCTCTCAGGCACCTCCCGTCGTGTCCAGATGGTGGCAGTGGAACGAACTTCTCTACTACTAGGTGAGTATGCACACTACCAGACCTAGACCTTACGTACCGCTCGACGCGATGATGCCAAATCCTGCAGAGAATCACGTACTATTTGCTCGGCTAAACCATGAGAACTTATAACTAAGGGAGGGGTCATCGGGAAGGCGTCATCAAGACACCAGCTAAGCTGACCCACAAGATCACAATCCCAATAGCCTAGAGTTTATCCCTCAGCTTCCGCTAGTGTGATGAGCGGTGAAGCTCGTAGACTTGCCACAAGCAATCCTATCAACCAGGATCAAAATAAAATAATGTATAACAACACACACAAGTGTACCCATGTTTGGAACCCGTGCTAACCAGTACTAAGGACTACAATCCAAGTCCTTCATGAAAGAGTTAGGATACAAACATATTCTTTAAGCTACATCAAGCCACCTCACTACTATTATCGAGTCGTCATTATCCAAACACCATAGGGTATAACTCTAGTGCAGTGGAGTGTATCAGACATGTGAATAACTTCTCATGATCTTAAAGGATTACTTGTGCATTTAGTGATGTAATTGAGTTACTATATAAGGTTTCACCATGAACTCTGTATTATGATGGGGAACGGGCCCGCCCGTTGATCGTATTGCCGATCCGACTCCGCGGTTGCGTCCGGAGGGTCGCCGCGAGTCGAAATGATATATTAGTTTATATATTTTGAGTATATTTTCATGGGTTTGATGGGTCCCCATCCGGACAATTCTGGACCGTTGGATATGATGGAGTTTATTATAAATAAACGCATTAGGGCTGCAGCCAAGGGAATCGAGGGTTTGGGAAAGAGAAGCCGCCGGCTCCTTCCCGATTCCGTCGGTCACGCCACCGGTGCCGACGCCGGAGGCCCTCCTTGGTGCCGACTCCAAGAGAGGTTTGGATCTCCATCTCCGCACCCGCCATCTTCTCCATCCTCACAAACCGCCGGCTCCTCCCGGCGTCCCTGCTTCCGCAGCCACCGACGCAGCCGCCTCCAGCCGCAGCAGCCACCGACGCAGTCGCCTCCAGCCGCAGCAGCCACCGACGCAGTCACCTCCAGCCGCAGCAGCCACCGACGCAGTCGCCTCCAGCCGCAGCAGCCACCCGCAGTCTCCTCCAGCCGCAGCAGCCGCCCGCAGCCGAAATCCAGCCATCCCGCCGCCTTGTTCCTGCTGGAATCCTGCATCTAGCCCGCCGCCGTCGTCTCCCTGCAGATCCGGCCGGCCGCCGGCCCCTCTCTGCCCCGCAGCCTCCAGCGACAGCAGCTCCGGGGCCGTCGGGCTCCCCTCTGCTGCATTCCTGCAGCCGGCCAACCGCCGACCACCTCCGAAGGCTCTTCCCTGGATTTTTTTTTGTCAAACCATAGTTGAGGTTTGTCATTACAGCATGCAATGATTTTTCATCACAATATGTAATGTAATTTGGTGTTTTGAGAATTTTATCGGATTTTGCCCTGCATCAATTGGTATCAGAGGCACTTGAAAGTTCTCTCAAACTTTTCAATCCTTCGCCTGTTCTCGAAAATCTTTGGCATACACCCATGACGCTCTCCTATTATTATGATTCTGATAATTCCGAGGATTATGATTCCTATGTTCCTCCCCCTTCCCTCCACTCAAATATCAATTCCTTGCGTACTACTTATCATGTGCATAACTCTTCATATGTCCCCTCCGTGGCATACCCCCCTATGAATCGAGGCGCATTTCTCGTCAAGCCCACAATTCATATTCTCCGTCATCTACTACATATCCTTCAGTTCGTCATTACTCCTACTCGTATGATCGTCCGTCACCGTCCCTAAGAAAGAGACCTTCGGTTGCGCTTGGAAGAAACAAGCAAGCTACAATGGAAGAGAGTAAGCAGAGGAGGGAAAGGGAAGAGAAAGAAGACGCCATTTGGGCAGGTTATGTGAAGAATTGGCGTGAGAATGATGCTAAGGAGATTTTAGAGCAGCGACGTAGAAGAGCAGCAGTCTTGATACAGTCTCACATCCGCGGGTTTATTCAGCGCCGATCCCTCAGGAAGATGGCCAAAGCAGTTCTCGTGATTCAGTCACGCATGAGAGGCTTATTACAACGACAGTGGTACCAGACAGTGCAGAGGGCTACTCTTATCGTTCAGAGATTTACCTGCCAGTGGATTAAGCGCAGACGGACATTCAGTCTGATGGTGGTAGTACCGCCCTATGATCCTTCGCGACGTCTGCTCACTTTTATGGACTTGTCGCAGTGGTTTGATCAGTCGTCTCTCAGCTCGGCTAGGGACCCTTTTCTGATGTTCGATAATGCCCCTGAGGGTAAATCAGTTGTTTTGGATATGAGCCCAGACTGGGTAGGACATGGTGATGACTTGTTGCAGTTTGATCAGATTGATTGGGACCCAGGAGTAAAGAGAGCCGCCCCCTTACCAGTTGCTACAGTTTTCCGTCCGATTCTGAGATTGAGGCCGCCACCCAAGCCTCCCAAAGGCAGCGATTATATTAATGGCAGCATCGCGAGACCAGCATCTGGTGCTGGACGTTTTGATCTGACGATTGGTGACAGTGGGAAACAGTGCAGACCACCCGCGAAGCCTCCCTGGAATTCCTAAAGATTTGAGGGCAAATCTTCTCCAACAAGGGGAGAATGATGGGGAACGGGCCCGCCCGTTGATCGTATTGCCGATCCGACTCCGCGGTTGCGTCCGGAGGGTCGCCGCGAGTCGAAATGATATATTAGTTTATATATTTTGAGTATATTTTCATGGGTTTGATGGGTCCCCATCCGGACAATTCTGGACCGTTGGATATGATGGAGTTTATTATAAATAAACGCATTAGGGCTGCAGCCAAGGGAATCGAGGGTTTGGGAAAGAGAAGCCGCCGGCTCCTTCCCGATTCCGTCGGTCACGCCACCGGTGCCGACGCCGGAGGCCCTCCTTGGTGCCGACTCCAAGAGAGGTTTGGATCTCCATCTCCGCACCCGCCATCTTCTCCATCCTCACAAACCGCCGGCTCCTCCCGGCGTCCCTGCTTCCGCAGCCACCGACGCAGCCGCCTCCAGCCGCAGCAGCCACCGACGCAGTCGCCTCCAGCCGCAGCAGCCACCGACGCAGTCACCTCCAGCCGCAGCAGCCACCGACGCAGTCGCCTCCAGCCGCAGCAGCCACCCGCAGTCTCCTCCAGCCGCAGCAGCCGCCCGCAGTCGAAATCCAGCCATCCCGCCGCCTTGTTCCTGCTGGAATCCCGCATCTAGCCCGCCGCCGTCGTCTCCCTGCAGATCCGGCCGGCCGCCGGCCCCTCTCTGCCCCGCAGCCTCCAGCGACAGCAGCTCCGGGGCCGTCGGGCTCCCCTCTGCTGCATTCCTGCAGCCGGCCAACCGCCGACCACCTCCGAAGGCTCTTCCCTGGATTTTTTTTTGTCAAACCATAGTTGAGGTTTGTCATTACAGCATGCAATGATTTTTCATCACAATATGTAATGTAATTTGGTGTTTTGAGAATTTTATCGGATTTTGCCCTGCATCATATTACCTTGCCTCTTGCCTTGGAGTTCATCACGGTTAATATAGAACTATTCTAAGTCATCAACCCTATTCACACCATCTCACCCTCTAGAGTACACCTTCACATGTCTCTATATGACTAGAATAAATTTAAGCGCGCATGCTTATCCATCATTCTTATATGGTCCTCTACACGTATAGCAACTTGCAAGCCCTTAAAATCAACAAAGTTATCATGATTATGTGTGTATATATCTGATTATGATCAATGGTTGGCAATCTTCTAATGCTATTTTAAATCAACTCTGATAAAGTGTTTATACATATCGTATTCTCAATCGTGGTCAAGTTGCTTTATTATAAACATAATGAGCATGGACATATAGTAATAAGTCAGATAACCAACATTAAAATATTTGGCTTGACATGTAGCAATTTGTAATGGTCTCCCTAAAATTTCTAAAAGCAGTGCTACGTGAACTAGGACAAGATTTGCAATAATTATAAATCAACTCAAAACATCTTCAAATGCACTAAAATCTTTACCAAGGATCATTTCTAACATGTTTGGGGCACTGGTTTAAAGATCAGGAATTCAAAAATTTGCGTAAGTATTTGTCGACTAGACTCGATCCCGATATGAAGAGGTACAGTCAATTTTGACTGGAACCGCCCTTGATATAAAATTTGTCCAAGTCTTTTGTCAACTAGACATGCTTCGATATGAAGAAGCTACAATCAATGTTGAATGAAACTGCCCTTGATATAAAATTTGTTTAAGTCTTTTGTTGACTAGACATGTTTTCGATATGAAGAAGGTAGAGTCAATGTCGACTGGAACTGCCCATGATATAAAATGTCTAAGTCTTTTGTCGACTAGACATATTTTTGACATCTGGAAAATAGAGTGACGACTAGAGTTGTTCTAGACATGGAAATCATTCTAATTTATTCAAGTCATTTGTCAACTATAGATGTTCAAACAGAACAATGGATGTTGACAGAAACAATTATGCCGACTAGAATAACTTAGGATAAATAACTCATCCTAATTTGTCTAAGGCATTTGTCGACTAGAGATGTTCATAAAGAACAATAGATGTCGACAGAAATACTTCTGTCGACTAGAATAACTTAGAATAAAGACGTCATCCTAATTTGTCTAAGACATTTGTCGACTAGATATTTACGGTGCATATCGATGAGACCATTCATAATGACGAGAAGATTTGCGCGGTTTCTAAAGTTCAAATCAAGCGACGATCATGATTGTATAGCCCCGTATTCGTCGAGTGGTCTCAGTAGACTGGCAGGTAGAAGGGGGAAGGCATTGCATGGGAGGGGCGAGTGCGACTAGGGGGACAAGTGCACTCACCAACCATGGGTGAGTGCACCCCCGACAGCTCGCACCCGCCCCCAACCCTGGGCGAGTGTGAGTACCCAGCCTCACCCAGTACTCTCCAGCCCCGGGGGAGCACGCCTCAAGTGGCGTGGACTCACCCCTAGGGGGTGAACCATCTTTCCAGGAAATCCCATTTTGAAATGCCATTAACCATTCCAAATAGCGGGATTCCGCTGTTGGCTTGCTAATTTGGGCTGAACTAGTAATTCCAAAATGCGGGATTCCGCTATCCCTATGTTGTTAAAGGCGCAAGGCGCACCGAGGCGCAAAGCGGCCCTGGAGCTAGGCGCAAGGCGCAGGCGCGCGCCTGAGGCATGTGAGGCGCAAAATTGGGAAAAAAGTAAATTGTGTGAATTGGGCGCCCAATTCGCTGAAATTGAGCGAATTGGGCGCCCAATTCGCTGAAATTGAGCGGATTGGGCCCCCAATTCGCTGAAATTGCGCGGATTGGGCCCCCAATTCGCTGAAATTGCGCGGATTGGGCCCCCAATTCGCTGATTTTCAGCAAACTGGGCCCCCAATTCGCTGATTTTCAGCGAACTGGGCCCCCAATTCGCTGATTTTCAGCGAACTGGGCCCCCAAGTGTGCCTATGGGTGCCTTGGGTGAGTCTAAGATCATAATTTTGCCCATCTCCCCAAAAAAAGTTGAAAAAAACATTTTGAAAGGCCTAGGCGCGCCTTTGGTGCGCCTGGGAGCCTGTAAGGCGCGCGCCTGGGCGCGCCCGAGGCGCGCCTGGGTGCACCTGGGGCACATCGCCCGCCTCAGCCATGCTGAGGCGCGGCGTGCTGCGCCCGGTGCGCCCGGCGCCTCAGGCGCGCCTAGGCGCGCGCCTTGACAACACAGCGCTATCCGCAGACCATTTTTAGAAAACTATAAATAGACCTCCAAGGACACCTTAAGAGGGACTTTTGCTTCCTCTTTCCTTTGGATGGTTTTGGTCGGTGAGAGCTCCAACTCTATTCACCCAAGTTTTCGGGTTTATAGTCTGGTGCTCTCAAGTGCCCTCCAAGGCGCCTTGCTCAGCTTTGATTTGGGAGATGAAACTCTCTTTGATCTTCCGGATTTGTGGCGGGACCTCCTCGCTGTAGCTCATGGGGTATGTTTCTAGTTACCCATCTTTGTGAGTGAGGTTCTGTGATCCGAGTGCCCGACCTAGCGTTCCTACTCAGGAGAAGTAAGCCCAAGCTACATCCGATCGGTCTGAACTCCTCTTGAACCCAGGTTTCCAGGTTCAACAATGATCATTCTTATCGTTTCGTGTAACTATCGTGTATCAATTTTTCAAGTCCTTTAAGTTAGAGGTTTGGAGATTTTCAACATGTAAGTTTTCTAATTTATGTGTAACACAACTATTGCCATATAGAGCACATATTCAACTTTTAAGCAAACATCACATAAAATACCTCCAAATGTCCTCTAATTTTTGCCAGTAGACATTGATGACATAACCTGCATGCCACCAAAATTTGAACCACATTGTCCATAAGAAACATCATATATGTAACAATCTATTAAAATGAAATTATTCACAAAACCATTGGAAAATCATTTCCAAAATTTATTAAATTTGGTGGGAGTGTTCATATCATGAATTAGCATGCATTTACAAAATTTCATTATCATCAGAGTAATATTTTGAGAGAAATACACAAAACATTGAGATCCCTAAGTTTGTGACACAATATTTTCAAAAATAGATATATGGAGTTACAGTGCATCAAATATTTTGTGACACCCCATTCTAGAAAGTCTTTCAAAGGGCTACAACTTTTTTGTTGAGCCCAAGATTCAGATCTGAATGTAGCATACCTAAAGATTGGCTTGAACCTAGTTGAATAAAATGACAGGTTTAGTAATTAAACTATAATCGATTTTGGTGTGCAGATAGCAGATCTGCATGAATCTGGAAGCAAATCTGACAGTAGCGGCGGCTAGGATGAGCCCAAACTTCATTCCTTAAATACTCCCTCGACAGACCACCATTCTTCATGATTTCTCCATGGACTGCTCTGAAATCAAGCTCAATTGAGCTCGATATCTCTTCTAATTAGATCTAGGATACTAGCACCAAGGGAGAGAGGAGGAAACTCATAAGAATGGCAGCCAATGAGCAAATATTTCTTCGGGTTGGCATGGTGGTGTCGGTTTCCGGCGACCTTGCTCCAAACAGTGCTAGAAAGCTCATTTTCTTCAAGTGAATGCTTGGCTCTGGTTCTTGAGGTGTGGGGAAGGTGATGAAAGCTCAAAATGGGAGAATGAGAGGCTGAATAGGGATACCCCAGTCAGTGGGTTTAGGCCATGATCTTGTTTCCTCCTAGCTCCCAAGTGGCCTCTTTCTGCTATTGGACGACTGAAATATATGGGTGAGGCTCTTTTTCAGGCATTGAAAGCTTAATCAAGCTCCAAGTGGCCACCTCCGTGGATAGCTTTATCTCCACATTTAAGCTTAAGGTCAAATTGACCAATTTACCCTTGCATGTGTCCTATTTGCCAATTCTGAGTTGGAATTCCATGTAATTGGCATTTTATTGTTGGAGTGCCATGTAATTGGCATTTTATTGTTGGAGTGAGTTGAGCCCATTAGAGCACCGCTTGGGCTCTTGAATTTCAAATTGGGACTTATATGGCCTATGCTGACTTTTGGTTTGACTTTGGTCAAATTGATGACGTGGCATGCCCCACTTTGTGTTCATGTCACCATAGGATGTTCCTTGGGTTATGATGTGGTCAAGTTGACCAAGGGAGGACCAATTGGATCTAATTGAGGCTAAATATGCTAAGTTGAGCAAGAGTTGATTTTTGTAAAAAATGATGTTGCTAGCCCAATCATGTTGATCATGACCCTATTGTTTCCTCATGCTGTTTATTGAGTTGTGGTGAGGTCAATTTGATCAATTGAGGTTTAATTGTGCCTAATTAGGCAAAGCTGACATATTTACGCTAATTTTGACTTACTCATGATGTTGACCACTCAAGTCAATTTGGATACTAATGACTCACCCTTTATCTCCTTATGGTCCTAGGTCTACTACCTAGTTCAAGACAGCCCAATGCGACACATGTCACCCAGAGGTGTCTAGTTCAAAATGGGATGTTACAATTTCAATAAACGAAGAAATAGTTTCGTCTCTGAAATTTAGGTTGAGGCTACGAGGATTGAAGATCAGATTATGAAAATCTAATTTAGAGTACACTTGAAGAGATCAATAGTTTAGTATGTCCTGTCTCCCACTCAACACTAGTAAGGGTCATAACTCATCCACATTGCTTCACTCTCAATTTCTCCCAAGTGTACTTTCATTATTCTTTATAATACTTGTAATCAAAATTTATTTACTTGAGAGATCTTAAATGTCTCATCTCATAATTTGATGAAAATGTAGGTAGTGGAGGGAAGTGGCAGTTTGGTTTAAGATTATGCAATCAAAAAGTGAGAGGACACAACCAAAAATTAGTCTATAATATGACGTATTTTCACAAGTATAGAGTTTCCGATCCAGTGAATATATCATCAAGTCCACCGTCTATAATATTATCAAAATCGACCTTAATTACACTTTAGATCTTAAATCTCTTATGACCAGCGATTATCATATACATGAAATTGTCACTCTTATGTGTGGAATAAGTGTAAATAAACTTAAACCCATCTTCCAAGATCATAACATACTTATGAAATTTAGGAAACAACAGAGTTCTTTCTCATTGTTTTTCTCATATCCAAAAACTTGGTATCATCTGTTATATTTTGCTCTCTGTAATTTCCCTATGGAATGACACAAATATTTAATCAAGCGCACCAATCACTGTTGATCCCACATCCATATTTGATTAGGAAATCTGTTTATTTCATGCAAAAAATAACTTAACAATACTTTTATTCAATGATGAGTAGTTGATTTGTAAATCTGAAATCAGTTGATTCATTTGCTTTTGATTCTCTCCATATTCTTCTTCCTCATCTACTCAGATTGTTGATTGGTTTCCCTTCAAGATTCACCTACGGCAATGGCCGAGGGGCACCCGATATACGCTGGCTAAGGTATGTTTATTTATTTATTTATTTTTTGTCTTCCATTGAATCAGTTGTCGCTGGCAAATACTCCATTTATTAATCCTTCTCTCTCCCCATTTCTCTATTCCCATCCTCCTTTAGCTGCTCGTTCGCTGGCAATGTCGATCGCAGGAGAGTCGGCCTGGGCCGGGAAAAAGCCCTCGAAAAAACATGGGGGAATGGCCGAAGCTCTGTGTATCGCCTCTGATCTAGGGTTTACGATCCCTTCCTCCGAGGTTTGACTATACTATCTTTCATATGTTCTGTATCATTTCCGTTACCCTATCCCCATCTGTTGTAGATTCTATTTAATTTCACACGTATTTTGGAGGAATTGTACCCAAAACTTCTTTGTAATAGTTTCTTTTGTATACGTGGCATGCTCATCTATTGTTATCTTCATATTTCAGAAGTAGTTTTTTTCAAAATGTATTAACTGTTGAATGTTTCAACTTTCAACATGATATTGGTTAGCAGGATGAATTCAAGCCTTCATCAGGCTCATCTTATGGCCAGGGTGATGACTTGATTAGGATTCTGAGAGAGCTTACTGTTGTTCAGAGAAACATTGCAAATTTACAAGTAGAACTTCAAGGAAGGAAGGTGATATAATATGGGTTCTTTTAATTCCCCTCCCCCACTTTTCGTGGTGATTCTGAAGGCGACTTTAGTTTGTAAGTATTACTTTTCATTTTGTCATGCTTGTTTGGATTTTACCAGGATGATAAGAATGTGGCACATCTTACTCATGTAAGTGAAATGGAGAAGAAGTGTGAGTCATTGGATCGAATTACGTCAATACTGAAAGATGTTATCCAAAATAAGGTACATTTGTAAACAAAAATTAGATCTTTACAAACTATGTACCATCATGATTAAGGGATACCATTCTTTATTTAAACCCCATTTTCTACAATCATGTGAATGTTTATTGAGTTAATAACCAGTCAGCATCATGATTTTATTTTCATCTTGTTCAAGTAAATAGCTTTCATATAATCTTGAATCTTCTGATACATGATATGGGGAAAGAGAAGTAGAGTAGAACAAGAATAACGATTTATTTCCATCAGCCTTATTTCATTTGAAATAAGATATTGTTAGATTTACTAATTATATTTTTATGGGTTTTTTTCTTTTATTGTATCCCCTCATATATAGGAGGGGAACCCTCTTTATGAAATTATTACAATTCTCTTGGTCAGAGAGAAAACCCTAGTTCCGCTCGATCCCACCGTCTCCCGCTCCGTCTTGTCCCGCCGATCCCGTCCCGCCGTCTCCCACGCCTTGCCTCCGCGCCTCGCCTCTTCTCCTGGGACCCTTCTTCCGCGCCTCTGCTTCTTCTCCCACGGCTCTTCTTCTTCTTCCTCAGTGTTACTACGCGGGCACCTTCGCCTACCTCTCACGATTGGCCACAATGAGATTCCGAGAACTCTTTGGTTATGTCTTGGCTCACCAACTCAATGCAGGAGTATATTGCCCGCAATTATCTCTTCTTTGATACTGCAACTGATATTTGGAAGCGTGCCGAAATTACTTATTCATGTCAGGGTAATGCGGCTCAGATCTTTCAGTTGCGATGATGGATTTTTCTTTTACGCCAAGGGGATCGTCCTCCCGCTGCCTACTACTTGGATTTTTCTTTTACGCGCTTACTCTTGTCTCTCCTAAGGATGAGGTGCTGGTTCGTGCCCTGGAGGAACGCAACCAGATCGTTGAGTTTCTTCATGATCTCCATCATAACCTTGATCCCATTAGTGTTTAGATTCTTGTCTGCTCTCCCCTACCTTCCTTACCTGAGGTGTATAGTTTGGTTCAACAAGAATATGATCGTCGACAGATTCGCTTGCCTGACACTGTTACTGAGGTATCCGCTCTTGCTGCTCGGTTTGGTCCCAGGGGTCGCTCTTTTCGAGACACTAAGGGCAAGCCTGTGGACAAGGATCAAATGACATGTGATTATTGTGAGAAAGCCCGACATACTCGGGACACTTGCTTTAAGCTTCATGACTTTTGGTGGAGACTAGCCCCTATCAGGTCGACGTAAAGGTATCCGACGCCGCACCCGATCGGATCTCTATTGGCCCTGAATATCCCATCGTGTCATTTTGTAATTTTCGTAATTGTTTTTGTATTTTGTGAAATATATATATACGGTTATATATATATATAAATATATATCATATATTGTTATGTTAAACCTGGTTCAGAGTGCAGCATTGTAGAAGAAGAAGCCGGCCCGTGAACTGTTCCTCTTCCCCGATTGAGCTCTCCCCGGATTCGTCGGCTAGGGCTTCCTCACGTGGGTTCCCGCACGCGATATCGCTTCTCCCGCCCACAATTCCTCCGCTCCACACGTCACCGGCCACGACTCCTACGACCTGCTGCCATGTCCACTCCTCCACGAAGCCACGGGTTCAGCTCCACGCCTCTTCCGCCATGGCCGTTCCACCTTGAAGCCGACAGTTTTCTGCTGCTCTGTAAAAAGGGAGAAATTGCTGCTTTGTTAGGTGGTGAAAATATTGAAGAATTAAAATGAATTGTTGCATTTCCCGTTGATGTGCATGTGAGGTGCTCTGTGTGAATATTGTAGGAGGTAGATGTTAATGTTGCTGTAGGAAGTTAGGATGTTAATAAAGATTTTGTTTACTGTAGAAGTTAGATGAAGACGATGAATAGTGGAATTTCTGCTTGCTGTAAATTTCCTGTTAGGATTTGCTGTTGATTTGTTCTCCAGTGGGAGTACTATTCTGTGTTGAATTCCGGTTTTAAATGTTTGTTGTTGCTTCAAATTGGACGATTGTTGAAGAAATCCTTTGCCAATGTTATCGTTTTGTGAGATCATAAACAGTGGCATGAGTTGTGTTGCTATTATGACCAGTTGAGTGAAATTAGTATTAGTTTGATTAGTGCTTGGTTGCTTCCTTGTGAGGAATTTATTTTAGGTGATTGTTGTTGCTTCCTGGAGAGGGGAATGTCAACTGGTTAGAGTGCTTAGAGATTTCGTGGATCCATCTTGAGTGATTGAGATTTCGTGGATCCTCCCTGAGTGTGAGAGCGAGTGAGCTTTAGGTTGTTTGTGAATTCCTTATACTGTTGAGTGTTTGAGATTTCGTGGAATCACTTTCGCGTGAGAGTGTGTGAAATATCTCCTTGGTGCCCGTGTGCGACCGCGGACGACCTCAGAGCGGGAGATCAAAGGTGACGAGGAAATTTCTCGCGGGTTCGCCATCGATTTCGATTGCAGAAAGACGTCTCTTTCCGTGAGTAACTTGCTTCTTTCTCTTTCTTTGTGTGTCTAAATCTTCTTTTAGGTTATTAGACTTATTGTTGGGTTTGCGCCCGAATTTTGTCAGCGAACGCTATGTCGAAAACTCTAAATGGAAATGTATTTGAGTTAACGATTTTCGGTTTGCTACGACAAGGGGGAAAGAACAAAAGCTGCGAACTTTCTTTCCCAGGTTTTAATTTGAACCATTTTTCAAGTGATTTAATTTTTGAAATGAAAAAAGTAATTTTGTATTTTTCAAAAATATAAGCTGCGTAATTTCTTAAGTGCTGTGCCCGCTTTAAAATTGACATTATCAATTTATCTATCGCATGCATTGAGGGTTTCCTAGAAACAACCGACAGGCGTCCAAACCCTACGCACCGTCCTGCGTCAATTTGGTATTAGAGTCAGGTTCTGAAATTTTTCTAAGTTTCGGAATGCGCACAACGTAGAAAAGGAATCCTATAGTATTTTTTTATTGTTAAAAAAAGAAGGAAAAAAGAGATTTTTTTAATTGCATAATCATACCTTGCATTTTACTTGCTTGTCTTGCATGCATCTGCATAATGATCGATTAGTGAGATGCGTCGAGTTGAACGTGGTCAACCGAGTCGTGGAAACGAAGGGAACGAACCACCATCGTGGTTTCTACCTTACGCCCACCAATTGACGACGTTAGCCGAAGGTATACACCAACTGTAAGAAGTGTTCGAAAACCTTAGTGTTAGTGTTAGTGTATCTTGTGAGTCGGGGTGACTTCCTTATACTGATGTGTTAGAGACTTCCCCCTCTACTGATGTATCTACTCCTTTTGCTATGATTAATACTGATGTTTTCCCTGTCCTATAGCCTATATTTCGGGTTTTCACGGATTTGTTACTTTTATCGATTGTTTCTCTCGTCGTACATGAGTTTATTTGATGAAACATAAGAATGAGATTTTTGCATTATTTCAACGGTTTCATAAAATGGTGACCACTCCGTTTAATGTCACCATCAAAGTTTTGCAGAGTGATAATGGTCGGGAGTATGTCAACTCTTCCTTTGAGCATTGTCTTAGTGATCATGACATTATCCATCAAACATCTTCTGAGTCGGGGTGGCCGAGCGCAAGAATCGCCATCTCTTGGAGGTCGCTCCCTGTCTCCTCTTGAAGATGCATCTCCGTAAGTTTTTTTGGGATGATGCGGTTCTCACCGCGACATACCTCATTAATCGGTTGCCGACTCGTGTCCTTGACCACAAATCACCTCTCCAAACCTTGTCTGTATCCCCCTCTACTCTTCTATCTCGGATCTTTTGATGTGCGTGTTTTGTCCATGTCCATCCTGCATCCAAACTTGATCCTCGTGTCCTAAAGTGTATCTTTATTGGGTATTCTCCAACCCAGAAATGATACAAATGTTTTCATCCAGCGTCAATTTTTTTTTTGTTACTATGGAAGTCACCTTTCGGGAGTCCGAGGCCTACTATGAGTCCTCTCTTCACGGGGAGCCCTCACTTCAGGTGGAGTTTCACCCAATGGAAGTGAATTCTCTTCCTCTTCCTCCTACCGTGACTATTCCCACTTCTACTTCTCCGATGACCGCTGTTTGCCCACTTCTCCCGTGACAGCTCCTATGATGGCTCCTCCTTTACAGGTGTATACTCGGTGAAAAAGGCGTCCAGGTACCTCGTCATCTCTCAGGCTACCCGCGCCAACATCGAATCCTTCTTTGGGCTCTCAAGGTATCTCTACCCAACATCCGATGTCCCACTTTGTGTCCCACAACTCATTATCTCCTTCACACAAGCTCTTTGTTGCCTCTCTCTCCTCTATTTCTATTCCCTCAACTTGGCAGGATGCTATTGCTCATCCAAAGTGGCAGGATTCTATGCATGAGGAGATGTGGGCCCTGGAAAAGAATTGCACTTGGGATTTGGTTCCCTTGCCACCTGACAAGACCGTGGTGTTCTCCGTCAACCAGAACTCTGAAGGTGTCGTTGAGCAGTATAAGGCTCGGTTGGTGGCCATGGGCTACACCCAGATTATGAGGATTGACTTCCAAGAAACCTTTGCTCCTGTGACGAAGATGAATTCTATAAGAGTTTGCTCTCATGTGTTGTCTGCAAAGGATGACCTCTAACTCAATTGGATGTGAAAAATGCTTTTCTTCACGGGGACATGAAAAAAGAAGTTTATGTCTTTACCGTCTGGTCTTACCCTGGCAGGATCTGGGGGAAAGGTATGCAGGCTGAAGAAAGTCTTATATGACCTAAAACAATCTCCTCGGGTCTGGTTTGAGAGATTTCATAGAGCTATGGTTGCATTCAGATACTCCAAAAGCGACGCTGATCACACCTTATTTGTAAGGCGCAAGCATGAGAAGCTTACTATCCTTATTGTCTACGTGGATGATATTATTATCACGAGTGATGATTCTGAGGAAATCCAGTCTCTGAAACAGAGATTCACAAAGGAGTTTGATGTGACAGACCTAGAAAATCTCAAGTACTTCCTTGAAATTGAGGTCGCTCGATCGAAGCATGGTATATTCATATCACAGAGGAAGTATATCCTTGACTTGCTTCAGTCGTGTGGGTTGAGTGGGTGCAAACCTGCTAACACTCCGATTGATGTCAACCACAAACTCAGTAGAGATGATGGAGAAGTGGTTACTGATGTTGCTGGATTTCAAAGACTGGCCGGTCGCCTTATTTATTTATCACATACTCGTCCAGATATTTCATATGATGTGGGTGTCATTAGTCAGTTCATGCATTCACCTAGAGCACGTCATGTAGAAGCGGCCTACCGTATCCTTCGGTATCTCATGTCCTATCCTGGAAGGGGTATCCTGTTCTCTCCTGGCAAATAATTGACAGTTGAAGTATATACAAATACTGATTGGGCAGGTTCTGTTGATGACAGGAGGTCCACTTCTGGTTATTGCTCTTTTCAGTCTTTTGTTGGTGGTAGCTTGGTAATGTGGAAAAGTAAAAAAACATGTGGTTGCTAGGTCAAGTGCAGAGGCAGAATTTAGAGCTATGATTCATGGGATCTGCGAAGGAATGTGGATTAAATTCTTGTTGAGTGATCTTTGTATGAGGAATAATGACACCATAAGACTCTACTGTGATAGCAAAACCACCATCAACATAGCTCACAATCCAGTCCAACATGATCGCACAAAGCATGTTGAGGTTGATTGCCACTTCATCAAAGAAAATATCAAAAGAGGAGTTGTGAGCACACCATTTGTTCCCTCAGATCAGCAGCTTGCAAATGTTCTTACCAAGGGTTTACGTCAGACCGTGTTCAAAAAAATTATGTGCAAGTTGGGCAAGCACAATATCACATACCCAATTTGAGGGGGAGTGCTAGATTTACCAATTATATTTTTATGAGGTTTTTTCCTTTATTGTATTCCCCTCATATATAGGAGGGGAACCCTCTTTATGAAATTATTACAATTCAGCCAGTCAACATATATTTTGCATGAATGGTCTCTGTCCTTCTTGATAATAGTCTCACCAAACCAAATATAAGAAATTGAATTTAATTTTAAGGAAAAACGTTCATCATTTTCTAGGATTTCTACAATGCAATTATGCAAGTAAAAGGCATCAAAATTGATATAATATTGGCATATTTTATACCAAGATATATTTGAAACAAAGGCCTTGTTTTGATATTATTGTCAAATCTTCTACATAATGCTTTATATATGTAACAATGAGTGATGAATATTTTTATTCATGGGCTCAATGTTGGAAATAATCAACTTCGTCTCAATATCCTTCTTTCTATTCTAGTCTTATTTGGTTTGAATATTATCTAGTGCTTTAAACTATTCTATCATATTCTTTTCTTTTTATCATGTTTTTCAAAATATTATGATGAAAAATGCGATTGAATTAGAACGCTAGGAATATGCTCTCTACATATTGGAGTAGACAGTAATTTTTTCTCTTAGCTCTAGAATGCTTTTGCATGACATCACATATTAGGATATGTGTTAGAACTTGGCGGTCTGGTGTACTAATCTTAGCGGTCTGGCGGACTGATCTTGACTAAGCTTGGCAAACTTGGCGGCCTGACAGACTAAGCTTGGCGATCTAGCAGTTTGACGATCTGACAGACTAAGCTTGACGGTCTGGAGATTTAGCGGTCTAACAGATTGAATTTGGCGGACTGGTGGTCTGCATTGTGGTTATGCTGTCTGGCGGGCTGTCTTGTGGACAGTCGACCTTGGCAGACTGGTTCCAGCAGTGTGGTGGTCTGCATCTAGATGGCCTAAAGATCATTGAGACCGCCTCCTTGATAGGACAAGGAGGCCTATTCTATCCAAAGTTGCGGACTGATGGTCAGGAAGCTGAAGCCACTGCGGATAGAGAGAGCATGGTGGTCTAACAACTGTTAAGGTTTGGCGGACAGGTGGCTAAAGCTGCTGAAGACTGGCGGATATAGAACACTGACCGCTTGTGGTGCATCTAGTGGTCAGCTGCGGTCTGAGGAGTAAAGATCGGCGGACTCTTGATATAAAGCGGATATCATGCATTGACCGCTCAGTTCGTGCGGTCTGAAAGTGTCAGTCCGCCTAGTCAGCATGTTGTAATTTAGTCCAACATCGTCTGTTGTATTCTCTCTCTTTCTTTTCTTTTCTATAAATAGAGGTCATATCCATGTAAATTAACTTGTTGGTGAATGAAAATTCCTATTATTTAGATTTTCTCACATGGTATCAGAGCTCGCCCGATCCTTGCGGACTCCGGTTTTCTAACTACCCGCTTAGCTCTTCTTCGGTTCCTTGCAGACTCCGATTTTCTAACCGTCCGCTTAGCTCTTCTGCGGTTTCTGCGGATTCCGGTTTTCTAACCGCCCGCTGAGCTCTTATGCCGCATCTATAGACTCCAATTTTCTAACTGCCTGCTGAGTTCTTTGCTCCCTCTGGTTTCCTTCATCTCTACTGCAGTTTCTTTTTCTGTTTGCCTCCTTGACGACGGATACAAAATGCTCTGCTTCCTCTTTAATCACATCACCTCAAACCATCCCTGTTGTTTCCACTCCTTCCGGCTGCCTTGGAACTGCTTCCAAGCTGACATGCCCAAATTATCCAGACTGGAGTGTTTCGTTTGTATTCTTGCTGAGGTCTCAACACAAACGCCATCATCTCCCTGATGACCCTCCAGTTCGAGGGTCTGCTGTTTTTGATGACTGGAATGCTAGTGATGCTTTGGTCAGGACATGACTTGCGAATAGTCTCTTTGATGAGTGCCGACCTATCTTTCGCCATGATGAGACAATTAAAGCTGCTTGAACTCATATTGCTTCTCTGTTCTCTAAGGGCGCTCAAACTTCACGCATATACACGTTATATGCTGATCTATTTGTCCGTCCTACTTTGACTGCTGCTGCTGTTTACCAGGAGGTGCAAGCTCTTGGAGCTAAAATTATACAACATCGCTCATTCTTCGCCAACCTTGCTGAACAACGCAAACACTTCCAGAAATTTCTGGTTGTTTGTTATCTTCTTTGCCTTCCAAAGTATTATGATATGATAGGACAACAAATTCTTGGCGAAGCTGACTCTCCCACCCTTGATGCAATTGCTGCTTGTATTGCAACTGTTATCACTCTTCTTCAGCGCCCCTGTTTGCCTCCCCACCCCTTCCTGATGCTTTTGCTAATCCGGTTCGTTCCGACAATTCTAGTGGCCGTGTGAGTTACTCTGGTGGGCGTGATCAGTCTGGCCATCTCTGCTCTCATTGTGGAAAAACATGACATCTAGTTGATCGTTGCTGGGCCAAGTATCCTCATCTTTGCCCATCTGCAGCTAACACCACAAGAAAGTCCACGTTCCTTGTCTCTTCTTCAGGAAGTGCTAATGTGGTCACTTATGGTAAGTGACTTATTGATTCGGGAGCCATTAACAACATGATGGACAATCCCCACGTGTTCTCCTTTTTGGACTAACATAACCGGTCTCCTTCGGTTTTTGTGGCGGATGGTACTCCGTCTCCCGTGTGCGGGACTGGTACAGTTCACGTCACTTTGACTCTGTGGTTTGAGAACACGCTCTACGTCCCATTCTTTCCGTGCTATTTACTATCTGTTGCTGCTCTTTGTAAACAATTGAACTGTACAGTTACCTTTACATTCAATACTTGTTTTCAGGATCTTCATTCCAAGTATAAGTGATGTAGGGGCAGGCTGTGACGTGGGAAAACTAGACGCACTACGGGGTTTTGCGACGTGGACAACCCAACACATCACGAGCTTCACAAAGTCCAAACAGTTATTAGCGTAGATTAAATAAACAACTTTAAGCCCATGCAGAGATCCACCAAGGGGTAGTGGCAAGGGAAAAGCACCTAGGCGTGGTTACGAATCGGGAGCGCAAAGATTTAAATTAAAACGGATTAGCCCTGCAAGTTAGCACAAAATCAAGTAATCCAAGCACCACTCAATTGATAAACGTAACACAGAAATCTAAGCAAAGTAAATCATGTTGAAACTCAAATCCAAAGTACAACTTACAACCTTACGTAGAGCCAATCGGACGAAGGAGGGCACCAAATGTGGAGAGGAAGGGATCCGGATCGGTGGAGGCCAGCCGTGGGGGAATACCGCGGGCTCACGGGCTGCGGGGAACTAGGAAGGGGCTGATTTGGGCGGAGACCGGGCTGGAAGTGGTCTGACGGGAGAGGGCAAGGCAGGAGGAAGGCCGTCGGAGGTGGCGGAGGGTTGGGGGAAGGTTGTCGGGGAGCAGGGGGCCTGGATGGTGGTCGTCGAGGCTGCAGGGGGCTGGGAGTTGGACGGCGAGGCTGCTGGAAGGAGGGAAGCTGACCGACGGGTTGCTGGAGGGCTGGGGGATCGGACGGCGGGTTGCTGGCGGGTTGGGGGTTGGACGGCGGGTTGCTGGAGGACTGGGGAAGCTTGACGGGATGGCTGAGGGGCTGGGTAGCACTCGACGGGCGGCTGGAAGGGTGGAGGCGCCCCGTCGGAGGCGAGGAAGGGACGAGCGGCAGCGGGAACCCTAGGCGTCGCACCTGGGGGGTGTTGGCGTCGCACCAACCGACCGGTTGAAGAGTCACTCAATCACTCGGTGCCTAACTTTTCCTCTTGGCTCCTATAAATAGAAAAAAGAAGCTAGGGCATCCGGAATCGATGGCTCAGATCGCCCAATCTTCCGGGTGCCCAAGTAATGTCAATACATGCCCGAATAAAAGAAAACGAAATACGAAAAATACTCGCGTCGACCTTCCGGACACATCCGCGGGCTCGAATCGTCCGGAAGTGCCCTCAAAGTGCAGGATCATAAAATCACGCCCGCTTTCGGCGGGAGTACACGTGCGTGGGCCAATGTCGACGTTGATCTCCATCAACTCCCCCCGGCTTAGAAACATTCATCTCTGAGGAATGGAGACGATCATACGCCTGGCGTAGCTCGGGGGCAAGTCTCTCAAGCTCTGCAGGGGCGATCCAAGTGTCATCAAAGCTGGGGCGGTCCCTCCAGTGGACCAGGTAGCGCAAGGTGCTCGGGTCTGCTGCTGTCATGTAATCATGGGCTAGAATGCCCTCAATGGCCTCTGGGCCCGTAGTAGTCTCTGCGGGCAGTGAATCACTCTCTAATGAACTCTCCGGTGGAACAGCCGACGGTGGTGCGAGATCCCCAGGCGGTGACGCTGTGGGCAAGGACTGAGGGGGTGAAAGTGACAACGGGGAAAGTGGTGGCTCGAAGGGTGGCTCCGCGGGGAGGGGTTCAAAAGGATCCACATAAGTTTGCTCCTCGTAGTATGGAGTCAAGTCTTCTACATTGAATACTCTGCTGATCCCCATGTGCCTTGGAATATCAATCTCATAAGCATTTGGTCCTATCTTTTGTACCACCGTATAAGGGCCCATCCGCCTAGCATTTAGTTTCTTTGCAGTTCCAGAGGGGAACCTCTCCGCGCGAAGACGAACCAAAACCTGTGTGCCAATCTCAAAACTCCTTTCCCTCCTGTGGACATCCGCATAGGCTTTATAATTATCATTACTTGTTGCGATTTTTTTCCGGATGGATTCGTGAAGCTCATGCATGTGCTGGATAAAGGACTCAGCCGACTCACTAGGGCGGGACTTAAGTGGGAGGGGAATTAAATCAACCGGCTTCCTGGGTTCGTACCCTAACAGGATGTGGAATGGGCTAAGGCCAGTAGTCCTATTCACCGAGCTATTATACGCGAACTCTGCTAGGGGCAACACCGAGTCCCAAGTACACACATGCTCACCGACAAGGCAGCGTAAGAGGGAGCCCAAACTCCTATTGACCACCTCAGTCTGTCCATCCGTCTGTGGGTGGTAGGCGGTGGAGAACTTGAGGGTGGTGCCCGTCTTCATCCATAGTGTCTTCCAGAAGTAGCTCATGAACCGGACGTCACGATCAGACACTATAGAGGAAGGTAATCCGTGGTACCTGAAGACCTCTCTAAAGAATAGGGCGGCCACCAAGGAGGCATCGACCGTCTTGCGACATGGGATGAAGTGGGCCATCTTCGAAAAGCGATCCACGACAACATAAATGGAATCATGTTTCTTGGGCGTGCGGGGCAACCCAAGAACAAAGTCCATGCTGATGTCAACCCAGGGTTTGTGAGGGATCGGTAACGGGGAATACAGGCCGCTGGGTTGGCGAGATCCTTTCGCCGTCTGGCACGTCCTACAATGCCTAATCACACGCGCTACGTCCCCTTTCAGCGAGGGCCAATAGAAACGATCCTCAACCAAGGCGATAGTCTTGTCTCGCCCGAAGTGTCCGGCGGCGCCTCCCGCATGCATCTCCCAGATCAAGAAGTCACGGAGAGAAGTCGAGGGAATGCATAGTCGGGCGCCGAAGAACAGGTATCCCTCGGAAACCGTAAACCCCTCAATAGTGTCTGGAGGATTCCGGATGAGGGACCGATAGATATCTCCAAAATCCGAACAGTCGGCATACTCAACAACGAGACGCTCAAAACCAGTGACATGTGTGCTCATCGCCTGCAGGAGGCTAATCCGGCGACTTAAGGCATCAGCCGGCTTGTTTTCAACACCCGCGCGGTGTTTAATAACGTAGTGATAGCTCTGCAGAAACTCTACCCACTTGGCGTGCCTATGACTAAGCTTTGACTGGGACTCAAGATATCGTAAAGCCTGATGATCAGAGTACAACACAAACTCCTTGTGCAGGAGATAGTGCCGCCAATATCGCAAGATCTGGACGATCGCATAAAATTCACGGTCATACGTGGAATACCGCTGGCGGGCCTCGTTCAGCTTCTCGCTGAAATATGCAATGGGATGGCCCTCCTGGCTAAGTACTCCACCGATCCCTAGGCCTGAAGCATCACACGCTACCTCGAAGGCTAGGCTAAAATCTGGCAATCTAAGGACAGGGGCGGAGGCTAAACGATCCTTGATCTCCTCGAAGGCCTTAGTGGCGGCCGTGGTCCACACGAAGTCTCCCTTACGAAGGCAGCTCGTAAAGGGGGCCATAAGTGCGCTAAAACCTCGGACAAACTTCCTGTAGAAGGTGGCAAGTCCATGGAAACTCCTGGCCTCGTGGATGGTCGTGGGGACAGGCCACTCACGGATCGCTCTCACCTTGTCGGGGTCCACGGAGATGCCCGACGCCGAGATAATATAGCCAAGAAAGTGAACCGATTCAGCCAGAAAATCACACTTCTTCATATTGATAAATAAATGCTCCTTCCTGAGGGTATCGAACACCAATCGGACGTGGTGTAGGTGGTCAGTGCGCTCCTGGCTATAGATAAGAATATCGTCGAAGTACACAACTAGGAACTTGCCCATGTAGGGCCGCAAGATCTGAGTCATCACCCGCATGAACGTGCTAGGGGCATTCGACAATCCGAAAGGCATCACCAACCACTCAGATAGGCCATCCTTCGTCTTGAAGGCCGTCTTCCATTCATCCCCCTCACGGACCCTAATCTGGTGATATCCGCTCCTAAGGTCAATTTTCGTGAAAATACGGGCACCAGCCATAGCGTCAAGTAAGTCGTCAAGGCGGGGAATCGGAAAACGGTACTTCACTGTGATCTTATTGATGGCTCTACTGTCAACGCACATGCGCCAGCTCCCGTCCTTCTTCGGGGTGAGAAGGGCTGGGACCGCGCACGGACTCAAGCTCTCGCGTACGAAGCCCTTCCTAAGTAAATCATCAACCTGCCGCTTTAGCTCGGTATGCTCGGTTGGGCTCATACGGTAGTGTGGGAGATTGGGCAAAGATGCCCCCGGCACAAGGTCGATCGCGTGCTGGATATCCCTCAGAGGAGGTAGCTCGTCGGGGAGCTCCTCGGGCGTAATGTCTGTAAAGTCTCTCAATAGTCGCTGTAAATCAGGATCAGTAGGAACGACACCCCCACTAGGAGTGTCCGGGGCCAAGGTAGCCACTACAACAAATACGATCCCCGAGTCTAAGCCCTCTCTCATGAAGTCATGCATCCTCAGAAGGTGCAGGGGCCGGGAGGAACCAGCACTGACGGGCGAGTCAACCTTGCCCTTGGATGAATCCTTGGGTTGGGTTGGGGTCAAGGTGATCTTCCGACCCCGATCATAAAATACCCATGTGTTCGATCGCCCGAAGCATGTCACGTCGCGATCAAACAGCCATGGTCGACCTAAGAGGACATGGGCTACGTCCATCGGGATAACGTCACACCAGACCTTGTCCTCAAAGGACGCGAGTCGCAAGGGCACTAAACACCGCTGGGTAACCTGGATAGCAGACTTGTCCACCCAGAGGACACGATAGGGCTGGGGGTGCGGCTCGTGGGTGATCTGCATCCGCTCCAGCGCCTTCATGGCGACAATATTCACGCAGCTCCCCCCATCGATAGCGAGCTTGCAGGGGCCGCCCGCGCTCTGGAAATAAGTATAGAAGATGGTGGTACGTCGCCAATCATCCTCCGAACGAGGAGTATGCAGGAGGCGGCGTATAACTCCTAGCTCTAAAGATCTCTCAGCTTCACTCTCCCAGTCTTCCTCCACAGTTGCTACTATATCGCCCCCAGTCTCTCTCGCCGGGTCTATACTTTCGTCTTCCTCGTCCTCAATCAACAGGTTCCGCATAGGGCGCTGTGCGGCATAATGACCTCGTCTCGAGCATCTATATCACTGAGGACCACTTGGCCTAGGAGGCCCGATCATAATAGCCTTCCCTTTCACATCCTCAGGGATGTGGGGAGGACCGGAGGCCTGGGGACGAGGAGGGGTGGGTCTCCTGAATGTGGGGCCATCCGTCCTAGAAGCCTGCTGGCGGGGCCCGGTAGTCCGGAGGTAGAGCTCGTACTCCAGGGCCAACTCATAAATCTGCTCGACTGTTTCTCGTCGGCGGGGAATCAGTTCCCTCCTAATCTTCGGCCGTAGGCCGTACCGAAACCGGGAAGCCGCAGCACTGCTCTCCTCTCGAAGGTCACTCCTCACCATCAGGTCGTCAAACTTGGTCATATATTCGGCTACTGACATCGTGCCCTGTCGAAGTGCATAGACCTGGTCTAACAATCGATCACGATATGACGCAGGGAGATATTTCTCCTTCAAGCGCCTTGTCATATCTTCCCACCTAATAATGGGCCGATAGCCGTCCCGCTCCAAGGCTCGCTCTACACTAGTCCAATAATTCATCGCAGATCCCACTAAATTCATACGCGCAAATCGCACTTTGCGTTCATCACTCATGTCGTACCAGTCAAAGTAGTGCTCCATCTCCCGGAGCCAGTCACTAAATGCTCCGGGGTCTTGTTGACCGTCGAATGTCGGAACATCGATACGAATACGACGGATGATGTCATCCTCCCTAAGTGGTACCCCTTCCCGATGTTCGGGATAGCCGTCAAAGCGGTCACGACGGGCATAGTCATATCGGGGCCGCTCAGGATTCCGTGGGGCATCATGATCATAATCAGGGGGATCTGGATACCGTCGGGGGGCGTTGTGGTCGCCTCGGCCTTCGTATGCATCCTGGCGCGCACGAAGTTCATTGATTCGAGCGCCCAATTGATCAAAGCGGTCTAAAATCGCGCGTTGGAATTCAGCGGGGGACAATTCCGAATTGGAGTTGGAGTTGCCGGCCCGCTCATCAGTGAGGTTCGGGTCAGACATGCTTTGTCTAAATGGCCTACCACTACGTAACATACGACGCGCTCGAACCTCGCTTTGATACCAATCTGATGTAGGGGCAGGCTGGGGCGTGGGAAAACTAGACGCACTACGGGGTTTTGCGACGTGGACAACCCAACACAGCACGAGCTTCACAAAGTCCAAACAGTTATTAGCGTAGATTAAATAAACAACTTTAAGCCCATGCAGAGATCCACCAAGGGGTAGTGGCAAGGGAAAAGCACCTAGGCGTGGTTACGAATCGGGAGCGCAAAGATTTAAATTAAAACGGATTAGCCCTGCAAGTTAGCACAACATCAAGTAATCCAAGCACCACTCAATTGATAAACGTAACACAAAAATCTAAGCAAAGTAAATCATGTTGAAACTCAAATCCAAAGTACAACTTACAACCTTACGTAGAGCCAATCGGACGAAGGAGGGCACCAAATGTGGAGAGGAAGGGATCCGGATCGGTGGAGGCCAGCCGTGGGGGAATACCGCGGGCTCACGGGCTGCGGGGAACTAGGAAGGGGCTGATTTGGGCGGAGACCGGGCTGGAAGTGGTCTGACGGGAGAGGGCAAGGCAGGAGGAAGGCCGTCGGAGGTGGCGGAGGGTTGGGGGATGGCTGTCGGGGAGCAGGGGGCCTGGATGGTGGTCGTCGAGGCTGCAGGGGGCTGGGAGTTGGACGGCGAGGCTGCTGGAAGGAGGGAAGCTGGCCGACGGGTTGCTGGAGGGCTGGGGGATCGGACGACGGGTTGCTGGCGGGCTGAGGGTTGGACGGCGGGTTGCTGGAGGACTGGGGAAGCTTGACGGGATGGCTGAGGGGCTGGGTAGCACTCGACGGGCGGCTGGAAGGGTGGAGGCGCCCCGTCGGAGGCGAGGAAGGGACGAGCGGCAGCGGGAACCGTAGGCGTCGCACCTGGGGGGTGTTGGCGTCGCACCAACCGACCGGTTGAAGAGTCACTCAATCACTCGGTGCCTAACTTTTCCTCTTGGCTCCTATAAATAGAAAAAAGAAGCTAGGGCATCCGGAATCGATGGCTCAGATCGCCCAATCTTCCGGGTGCTCAAGTAATGTCAATACATGCCCGAATAAAAGAAAACGAAATACGAAAAATACTCGCGTCGACCTTCCGGACACATCCGCGGGCTCGAATCGTCCGGAAGGGCCCTCAAAGTGCAGGATCATAAAATCACGCCCGCTTTCGACGGGAGTACACGTGCGTGGGTCAATGTCGACGTTGATCTCCATCAATAAGATTGCTACTGTGATTGAAAGCAATGAGCTCTTTTCCTCGACAATATTGCTGCTTTCTTTGCTTCTCTTATACAGTGACATCTTCGTCCTGGTCATCCTCCTACTCGTCTCATCTACCAACTCCTATCAGATTTACCTTCGGAGGACTCCTCTCTGAATAGTAAAGCCTGCCAACTTGATAAACACCATCGCTCTTCTTATATAACAAGACAAAGACAGAGTTCTTCTCGTCCTTCTGATCTTGTTCATTCCGATATTTGAGGTCCTCCTACTAGGTCTGTTGATAGGAAAAGTTTGTACTTTGTTACATTTGTTGATGATTTTTCTCGGTGTACTTGGTTATACATGTTAAAAGAACGTTTTGAATTTTTTTCTGTGTTCACTGTGTTTTACAATGAGATATGTACACAGTTTTATGTTTCTATTAAAGTTCTTCGTACTGATAATGCACGAGAATATCTTAGTCAATTTTCCCATTTTTGCATGCATCATGACATAATTCATCAAACTAGTTGTCCTTATACTTCTCAACAAAATGGTGTTGCTGAGCGCAAAAATCGTCATCTCTTGGATGTTACTCGCACCCTTCTCACATAGATGAATGTTTCCCGGTCATATTGGGGTTATGCTTTGCTCCTTTCTTGTTATCTCATCAACCGTATTCCCTCTTCAGTTCTTTAGGGCAAAACCCCGTTCTCCATCCTACATCCAGGAGCCCAAACCATTTCCTTTACCTCTCCGTGTCTTTGACTGCACAACGTTTGTGCACTCTTCTTCTCTTGATCGTGACAAACTTTCTCCTTGCTCGGTAAAATGCGTCTTCCTGGGTTACTGTCCGACCTAAAAGGGGTATCAATGTTTTGATCCCCTTTTTAGGAAATAGTATGTGTCTGCTGATGTTACCTTCTTTGAAAATGTGCCTTATTTTTCTCGAGCTTCTACTCTCTCGCCACCTGATGATTCTTCTTCTTTATCTATTATTTCCGCACCTTCACCTGAACCTATTCCTTCTCCTATGCCTCTTTCTCCTCTTCCTGTACCAGATCCTCTGTCTCCGTTTTCTTCTTCTTCGCCTTTAGAGCCATTACTGACAGTTCCCAGGCTAGTAATCTCTTCGACGGATGGATCCACTATAGAAGACATGTCCTATCTTGACCTTCCCATCGTTTTACGGAAGGGGGTTAGAACGTACACTAAACATTCAATTCATAATGTTGTCTCATATGCTCGTCTTTCCTAGCTGAAAAAAGATTTGATCTTGCTCTCTCGGCTAATGTTGTCCCGACCAACTATCAGGAAGCTCTTGCTATTCTGCATTGGAAAGCGACAATGAATGAAGAAATCAAGACCTTAACCGAAAGGGGTACTTGGACTCTTGTCCCTGCTCCTCTTGGTGCGGATATGGTTGGTTGTCGGTGGGTCTTTGTTATCAAGTTTCATCAGGATGAAACTATTGACCGCTATAAGGCTAGGCTGGTTGCCAAATGTTTTACTTAGATATATGGTGTGGACTTATTTGATACCTTCTCCCTGGTTGCTTGCATCAGCACAATCCGTGTTCTTTTTTCTGTGACGGTTAATAGAGGTTGAGAGATGTTTAAGTTAGATGTAAAGAATGATGGTGATCTGAAAGAGATGGTATACATGAAACAACCTCCTGGGTATGTTGTTCAGGAGGAGTCTCAGATGTGCAAGCTACAAAAGACGATTTACGGCCTCAAACAAAGTCCACGATCTTGGTTTGACAAATTCAGCAAAGCTGTCTCTCTTGTTGGCTTTACTCAGAGTTCTACTGATCACTCTCTTTTCATACGCAAGACTACTAAAGGGCTCATGGTTCTTGCCGTCTATGTGGATGACATCATACTTACTGGTGATGATAATGAGAGAATTGATGTAGCAAAAAGACACATTTGACAACATTTTGTTACAAAGGATATGAGAATTCCTAAGTATTTTCTGGGAATAGAGATCTCGCGAAAAAACAACTCTGTGGTGCTCTCACAACAGAAATATCCGTTGGATCTCTTGAAAGAAATTGGTCTTCTTGAGGTGAGACCTGTTCGTTGTTTGATGGCCGTTGGTGATGACAAAGGTTGGACTGAGGATTCTCCTCTTCTTCCAGATAATACTATGCACAGACGAGTAGTGAGAACTCATCTATTTGACTATTACCAGACCAAATATTTTTTATGCAGTAGAGAAGGTCAATCAGTTTATGCAAGCTCCCAGAGAGTGTCTTTTTTGTTCAACCATGAAAATTCTGGAGTATGTAAAAGGGTTTCCAGGAAAGGGGTTACTGTTTCAAAAACGTAATCATCTGAAGATTGAAGAATATTCTGATGCCAGCCATGCTGATAATAAAGAAGATATGAAATATACATCTGGTTTTTGTACCTTTGTAGAAGAAAATCTGGTTAGATGGAAAAGCAAGAAACAGTCCGTGATTTTCAGGTCAAGTGCTGAAGTTGAGTACATAAGCATGACTTCAACAACTTGCGAGTTGAAATGGTTACAAGTACTTATGTTTGACTTGAGAGAAGTCTATGATCATCTTCGTTTTATGTTCTGTGGTAACAAAACCGCTATTTACATATCCAAGAATTCAATTTTTCATGAGATGACGAAACACATTGAAGTTGACTGCCACTTTATTAGAGAAGAATTATTGAAAAATCAAATCTGCACTCAATTTGTCACTTCCGACAAAGAGCTAGCAAATATCTTCACAAAATCAGTTTCCGCTTCTCTTTCAGATGTTTGTTACAAGTTGGACATGGTTGACATATATGTTTCAGCTTGAGGGGGAGTGTTAGAACTTGGCGGTCCGATGGACTAATCTTGGAGGTCTAGCGGATTGATCTTGGCGGTCTGGCGGTCTGACATACTAAGTTTGGCGATCTTGGCGGTCTGACAAACTAAGTTTGGCGATCTGGCAGTTTGGCGATCTGACAGACTAAAGCTTGGCGGTCTGGTGATTTAGTGGTCTGGCAGATTGAATTTGACGGACTGGTGGTCTGGCGGCCTGCATTGTGGTTATGCGATTTGGCGGGCTGTCTTGTGGACAGTCGACCTTGGCGGACTGGCTCCAGCAGTGTGGCGGTCTGCATCTAGATGGCCTAAAGATCATTGAGACCGCCTCCTTGATAGGACAAGGTGGCCTGTTCTATGCGCAGTTGCGGATTGCCGGTCAGGAGGCTGAAGCCACTGCGGATAGAGAGAGCATGGTGGTCTAACCACTGTCAAAGTTTGGCGGACAGGTGGCTAAAGTTGCTGAAGACTGGCGTATATAGAACACTGACCGCTTATGGTGCATCTGGTGGTCAGTTGCGGTCTGAGGAGTAAAGATCGGCGAACTCTTGATATAAAGCAGATAGCATGCCTTAATCGCTCAACTCGTGCGGTCTGAAAGTGCCAGTTCGCCTAGTCAACATGTTGTAATTTAGTCCCACATCATCTGTTGTATTCTCTCTCTTTCTTCTCTCCCCTATAAATAAGGGGTCTTACCCATGTAAATTAACTTTTTGGTGAATAAAAATCCATGTTATTTAGATTTTCTCATAATATGGATGCTTATCCATTGTTCATAAATTGATAGCTAATGTGAATTTATTTCTTAAATTTCATGGGAGGCTTGTGAGTCAGGAAAGCATTGTCGATCTTCCTACTTAAGACATCCTAATAGGGGCCGCTTTCATCCATTTGTTTTGGTCCATGTTGATGTTTGAGATCCTATGAAATTTTTGTTCTCAATAGTAATCACTATCCCACATCTTTATTAACGTCTCATTTTGCATGATTTGATTACCTTTATCAAATAATTAATCATAGGTAATTACTGTTTTTAAAATAATTATAATGATAAATGTGTAATCTTGAAACTCCACATACTTAAAATGTCTAATGTCAGAAGATATCTAATGTGATTTATATTAGAAAGATAATTTTTTTTGTAACATATATCATCTCCAACAATCAATACCTTGGTGTTTATTATTTGCGAATGATATCGTTTTGGTCGATGAGACGCGCGAGGGTGTAAACGTAAAACTTGAATTTTGGCCATACATTTTAGAAAAGAAGGGTTTTAGGTTGAGCACGACAAAGACGGAGTATATGGAGCTTAAATTTAGCAGTGCAAGTAGGACCGATGACTTCGTTATTAAGTTGTGTGATCAAGATATTTCTTGTAGTGACTGTTTTAAGTATCTTGGATCGATAGTTGAAAATGACAGCGGTATTGATAAAGATGTAACACATAATCCAAGCAGGTTGGTTGAAGTGGAGAGGTGCGTCAGGGATCTTGTGTGATCGTAAAGTACCATTAAAACTTAAGGGCTGTGGGAAAAGCGTAAATAAAGGATTTTTATTGCTTAAAAAAGGTGAATAATACAAGGGTATACCCCATATTTATAAAAAGCAGGGTAAAGAGATAGAAACAAGAGAGAGAATATATAACACATTTCACATACGACTAGGCGGATAAATAAAAACTGGACCGCGCAGGCTGTGCGGTTAGACAAGCTAACCTCACGGTTACACAACTCGAGAATATGTCAATTGGGTTGCTCTGGTCACTATACGCCAGTATGTAGCGGACAACTCCCGAGGGAATATCTGCGGTTAGATTGAATCTAACCGCTAGACTGCAACGACGATAATACTTGGGAACCGCCAAACTTCAACTGCGGTCAAGCCTTTGCTGATCACAAAAAAACATGGTTGTGGTAAACACACAGGACCACCTAGGGTGGTTAGGCAGGTACTAACCGCCAAACCGCAACTGTAACTAACCTTAGCTGATCACCAGACCGCACTGCGATTAACACTTTCTGACTGCCAGACCGCACTGCTGAACACCTGCGCGGTTACAAAGGACAACTGCCAGATCGCCAAACCAAATCGCCAGAACTAGAGCTTGACCAACAACATGCAGACCGTCAATCCAAATCATCAGTCCGCCAGGCCGCCAATCCTGTTCGCCAGACCTGTCCGCCAGACCGCCAATCCTGTCCGCCAGACCGCCAATCCTGTCCGCCAGACCGCCCGGACTCCATATATTCTAACACTCCCCCTCAAACGGGAGCATATATGTCAATCATGCCCAACTTATTACAGATCTCCAAGAAAAATGATACTGGTTTGGTAAAAACATCGGCTAGCTCTTTATCAGAGGTGATAAATGGAATGCATATTTGATTTTTCAATATCTCTTCTCTGATAAAATGACAGTCAACTTCGATATGCTTTGTCCTCTCATGAAACACCGGATTCTTCGAAATATATATAACTGTATTGTTGTCACTGGATATTAACAATGGATGATCATATACCTCTCATAAGTCAAGCATAAATGCTCGTAACCACTTCAACTCGCAAGTAGTCAAAACGATATTTCTGTATTCAGCTTCAGCACTTGACTTTGAGATAACAGACTGTTTCTTGTTCTTGCAGCTGGCCAGATTTTCTTCTACGAAGGTGCAAAAACCAGACGTCGACTTTTTATCCTCCTTGTCATCAGCATAACTGGCATTAGAGTAGGCTTCAACCCTCAAATGATTATTTTTCTGAAACAGAAGTTCCTTTCACATATTCTAAGATCTTTAGAGCTGACTAAAAATGACACTCCTTGGGTGCTTGCATAAACTGACTCACCCTTCCTATCGCATAATAGATATCGAGTCTTGTGACTGTCAGATAGATAAGTTTTCCCACAAACCGTCTACACCTGGTGACATCTGAAAGAAGAGGAGAATCCTCATTCCAACACTTGTCATCACCAACAACCATTAGACACCGAACAGGTTTTTCCCCAAGAAGACCTATCTCTTTTAAAAGATTCAAGACATATTTCCGTTGTGAGCTAAATTCGGCTTTCTAGAGATCTCAATCTCTAGGAAATATTTGAGAGATCCCATATCTTTTGTAACAAAGTGTTGAAGAAAATTTTTCTTTGTTAGACTAATTCCCTTCTTATCGTCCCCTGTAAGAAAAATGTCATTTACATAAACAACAAGAATAACTAACCCTGTAGAAGTCTTGTGTATGAATAGAGTGTGACCTGCAACACTCTGAGCAAACCCAATAACAGAGATAACTTTACTGAACTTCTCAAACTAGGCTTACGAGCTTTGCTTAAGTCCATAGATCACCTTCCGTAATCTACACACTTGCGACTCTCCGTTGTTTGGCCCGCTTATATTAGCCGACCGATGACTAGTTGGCCGCCGCTCGTCGAGACGTTGGCGTACAAGTGTTGCAGTACCAGACAGGGAATTGCGGGCTTAAGCCCGAGCTCGTGCCGGCCCTCGAAGGCCTTTTTTTGTTTATATTGCCGGCCTGCGTGCTGAGTATGAAATTTATATTCCTGTAATATTTTTTCATATCTGTGATGCTCTGTGAATATATTTTACTCCTCCTGTCTTGAGCGAGCGGTGTGTTCGTGAACTGCTCCCCCCGTGTGGGCCCCGAGGTATAGATGCCGGGAAGCCCTTGATGGCCCGTTGTCATCCATTCAGAGTAGCGGAGTTTCGCTATTAGCGGCCCAATTGGGGCTGCGTAGAGTAGAGCTGCTGGACGGTTTTGCGCCAATAGTAAGGCGGGCGGGGAATATTTTACATAGACCCGAGGTGGCACCTCTAGTTTGGGAGTGGATCTCGAGATCCTCCTTGGATGTTCCGGTCGGCCAAGAGAGCCCTCCGAAGGTGCCTTAGCTCAGCCCTTGGCTTGGGAGGGGAAGAGTTTATTAGTCTTCCGGGTATGCGGCGGGTCCTCCACGCTGAGACCTTGGGTCTGTCCCCTGTGTTCCTAGTCTTGTGCCTAAATCGTTCGCTTGAGGGTAGTAGGTGCGCGGTCACCCCTTCCCCAAGGGTCGAACTCCACAAGAGATCGAATTTCGGTTTCAACACCCGTGAGCACCATACTCAGGAGGTTGTTCCATGTAGACTATCTCCTGTAAATCTTCATAAATGAAGACATTCTTGACATCTAACTGAGACATTTCTCAGTCTTTGTTAACAACCACAGAGAGGAGAGTACAAATTGTGGTAATCCGAGCAATTGGAGAGAATGTGTCAAAAAAGTCCACACCATATGTCTGAGTAAAGCCTTTGACCACTAGCTGAACTTTATAGCAATCGATGGTACCATCAGGAAAAAACTTAATCACAAAGACCTTGCGACAGCTAACCACATCCGCTCCTGGAGGGGTTGGAACAAAAGTTCAAGTACCACTTTCAGTCAGAGTTTTCATCACTTCATCCATATCAGCTTTCCAATGAGGGATATCAAGAGCTTCTTGATAGGTAGCTGAGACAACATTTGCCGAGAGAGCGAGAGCAAAACTCTTGCAGGAAGGAGACAGCTGAGCATAAGAAGAAACATCATGAATAAAATGTTGAGTGCATGCCCGAAATCCTTTTCAAAGAGTAATGAGAAGATCAAGGTCTGACTTGTCTATAGTATCAGATCCATCCGTCGGAGAGACTGCTGGCCCGAGAATTGTCAGCAGCGGCTCAGGTAGAGAAGCAGTATCAAGAGAAATGGACGGGGAATCAAAAACTGGTGGAGGAGGAAGCACAAACTCAGGGAAAGGTGCAGAAACATACTGTTTTCTGAGAAGGGGATCATAGCACCGATATACCTTATGGGTCGGATAGTAGCTAAGAAAGATGCACTTAATGTAACGAGAAGATAGTTTGTGTTGATCAGGAGAAGGAGAGTGAACAAACACTGTGCAACCAAAAATGCATGGAGGTAAAGGAAATGGTGTAGCACCAGGATACAGGATAGAGAAAGGGGTTTTGTCGTTGTGAACCAAAGAAGGAATTCAGTTGATGAGATAACAAGAAATAAGAACGACATGACCCAATAGGACCGAGAAACATTCATTTGAGTGAGAAGAGTGCAAGCCACATCGAGAAGATGACAGTTCTTGCGTTCAGCAACACTATTTTGTTGAGATAAGTATGGACAACTAATTTGATGTATAATGCCACGATGCATACAAAAAATCGATAATTGATGACTAAGATACTCTTTGGTATTATCAACGTGAAACACTTTAATAGGGACATCAAACTGAGTATGTATCTCATTCTAGAATGTATTGAAAAAAAATTAGAATGTTGTTTCAACAAGTACAATCAAGTACATATAGAAAAATCATCAATAGAAGTGACAAAATACAGACTATCCCTACCAACAAATTTAGTAGGAGAAGGACCCTAAATGTCAGAATGAACAAGTTCAAAAGGACGAGAAGAACTACGTCCTTGTTTTATTGGAAAAGACGAACGATGGTGTTTGCCGAGCTCGCAAACTTCACAATTGAGAGAAGAGTCTCCTCGAGGTAGAATCAGGTAGGAGCTGGTAAAGAAGGCGATGAAGAGGATATACAAGGTGAAGATGCCACCGTAGAAGAGAAGTAGAAGCAAAAAAAGTAGATACATTGTCAAGATAGAATAATTCGTCACTTTCAGTTCCAGTAGCAATCGTCTCCTTAAAGTGATGATCCTGAAATGAACAAGTAGCCGAGATAAAAGTATCCGTGCAATTTAGTTATTTACATAGAGAAGTAACCAAAAGTAAGTTACACGAAAAAAATTGGGACGTAGAGTGTGTCCTCAAGTTGGAGAGGTGAAGTGACATGCACTGTTACAGAGCCGCACACAGGGTAGGGAGAACCATCCGCAATGAAAACGGGAGGTGACCAGTTATGTTTGTACAGACGAAAAAAGATGCGGATTGTCTATCATATAATTAGTAGCACCATAATCAATGAGCCACCTACTTGTAGTGAGCACATGGGCACTCCCCGAAGAGGTGGCAAGAGAAGTTGACTTCTTCGAGATAGTATCACCCGCAGAATGTCGAAGATGAGGATGCTTGATGTAAACTCAAATTGGGGTTTTCAAAATTAAATACTTTTTAAAAAATTAGTATAGTTGATATAAAATAGTAATTATGGTTTTGAAAATGATCTGATTTTTAATTTTCAAAGAGGTCGAGAGTGCCCGAATCGAGTTCATGCGCGTACAACAGTCGTAACAATGAGTTTCCCAAAGTCTGTTAGTCGTTATTTGAGAGACATTCCGTAGCGTCTAACAGATCAAAATGTAGCGGAATTCGTGCATTCCCAAGCATATACCACACACAATTATTTATGAAATAACGGTAATTTAAGCGGTTAGAACGTTTTTGACAAGCTCAAAATTTAGTAGAACACATAAAGTTATGCAAGAGATGTGGCAAGAGGAAATGATGTTACCGATGGCTTAAATCCTGTCCAAATTCGATCGGCGTATGGAAACACAGTCGATCTTGGCGAAAGGTTGAACTCAGGCTGACTTCAATCGGCGGCTTCACACGGTTTAACAGAGTCTAATTGACGGAGGACTTGTCGAGGTCGTCATCAGTGGGACCGAGTTGCTGGAAACACGTCGAAATCGCCGGAGTAGTACGCTGTCGTCGACGGCAGCCTGACGGTAGGAGGGCCGGTTGCCGACGGGTCAGAGTTCTGGGATGCGGAACTTAGGGTCGACGTCGACGGAACTAGCACATGCGGAAAGGGACGGCGGGACAGGGCTGGAGGAGCAGTTGTGGATCCGTAGTGCTAGTCCTAAAACTTCGCCAACGGCTGGAAGATGGGTCGGGCAAGGCGGTGGTGAGCAGGGCCGGCTGCAGAGGAAAACAAACAAAGGGTTTGTTTTCCTCTATTTCTCTGGCTAATTCTGCTTCACCGACATGACTTAAATAGAGGGAGATTTCCCAACTTATCATAAGCGACAACCATCAATTATACAGACCTTCTTCACTAGAAAAGTTATTTTCCTAAATAATTATACTTTCCAATTACAGCATTATTCATGTCTTCTTCACGGCAGCTGATAGCATCTTCTTTCTAAATTCCTCACAAGGCAGCAATTTTCCAATAAATCCATTATTTCAATTTCATCAATTATACTTGGCATCTATTTCATCACTTGCCAATTTCTTTTAGACAGCAACAAATATAACATATTCCCCAAATATTTATTTTGTATGATTTAGGTGTCCCTAGATTTATGAGCCCCTAAATATTTTAAGCTTGTCTTTACCGTTCTAACTATCAAAATTACCTAACCTATTTATTGAGGGTCTTATCGGACGGTCAACACGACGAGCCAAGCAATTTCGAACAAGCAGGAGTTTGATGAAAGAAATACATGAAAAATAAATGCATAAAATAAAAGATCCACGACACATAGTGATGTTATGCAAATTTGAATGAGACGGAGGATACATCAATGCTTGACCCTACAACGATCAACAGGGTGACCGGCCTTTCCACAGTGAGAGAAGAGATATCTAGACGACCCACGTCCACCAGAGTGGCCTCCACGACCGCCAGGAATATCACGACGAGCTGGATGAGCAACAGTGTCAGGAGGAGGTGGAGAGGCAAGCAAAAGACATTGAAGAAGAGTAGTAACAACATAAATGCGCGCAACAAGTGACATCTAGAGTAAGAGTATCAGTCTCGCCAAGAATATTTTGCCGGATCATTTCATAAGACTCAGACAAACGAAGTAAATATCACACCATCAAAAGTTCCTGGAAGTGTTTATGTTGCTCCGCGAGGTCAGCAGAGAAGGGGCGATGCTAAAGAAGCTCAACACTTAGAGCTTGCACTTCCTGATAAGCAGCAACAGGAGTCATGACAGGTCGAGCAAAAAGATCCGTCTACAACGTATATATGCGGGAAGTTTGAGCTCCCTTGGAGTACAGAGCAGCAAGATGAGTCCAGGCAGCCTTAGCCATCGCATCATGTTGAATGACGAGAAGACACTCATTCGATAGACTATTAGCAAGCCATGTTCTCACTAGAGCATCACTGATATCCCAGTCATCAAATGTTACAGACCCATATGCAGGAGGGTCATCAGTGAGATGATGACGCTTACGCTGAGAGCATAACAGAAACACAAAGGAAACACTCCAATTAGGGTAGTTTGGGTCAGTGAGCTTGAAAGCTGTACCCAAATTGCCGGAAGGAGTGGAGGGAGAAGGAGCGGCTAAAACAGGAGGCGTGGATAGTGTAAAGGAAGAAAAAGCCGGAGTCTCCATAAAAAGAGGAGAAAACGAACAAAACAGGCTATCCACACGGATAAAGAGAGACCGTTAAAAACACAACAAGAAAGTTGACAAAGAAATTCTAACCGCACGGTTAGAGAGAGGCCAAAAAAGAACTTGTCGCAGAAAGCGCGAGCAAAGGGAAAAAGGGCGGGAGGGCGACATGAACCAGTGGTTAAGAAAACCGCAAAAAAGAAGAGACCGCAAAAGTGAGAAGAGCGCGGTTAAGAAAGGAAACCACAAAAAGAAAATGGAGATTAATAGGCGGTTAAAAAATTGGAGACCACTTGCTTTGCCTCATGCGTGAGAAAGCAGAAACCAGGGCAAATGAACCGAGGAGTTCTGATAGTATATGAGAAAAGCGTAAATAAAAAATTTTTTATTGCTCCAAAAAGGTGAATAATACAAGAGTATGCCCCCTATTTATAAAAAAATGGCGGTATGAAGATAAAAATAAGAGAGATAATACATAATGTCTGTCACATGCGACTAGGCAGATAGATAAAAACCAGACAGTGCAGGCTCTGGACTAAGCTAACCGCACGACTACACAGAGCTCGAGAAGATATCAACTGAGTTGCTCTGGTCACCATCCAGTAGTATGCAGTGGACAACTCCTGGGGTAATATCTGCGGTTAGATTGAATCTAACCGCCAGACCGCAACAACGATAGTACTTGGGAACTGCCAAATTTCAACTGCGGTCAAGCATATGCTGATCACCAAAAGGCATAGTTGCTGTAAACACACAGGACCACATGAGATGGTTAGGCAAATACTAACCACCAGAACGCAACTGTGACTAACCTCAGCTGACCGCCAGACTGCATTGCGGTTAACACTTTCTGACCGCCAGACCGCATAGCTGAGCACATGTGCAGTTACAAAGGACAATTGCCAAAATGCCAAACCAGGTCGCTAGAACTAGAGCCAGACCAACAATAGGCAGACTGTCAAATCAAATCGTCAGTTCGCCAATCTTGTCCGCCAGTCCGCCAATTCTGTCCGCCAGACCGCCTGGACTCCACATGTTCTAACAAGGTCAACTTCTATCGTACTGCGATTAGACCAACAACGCTCTATAGTTCTGAGTGTTGGGCAGTGAATTCTGTACATGAGCAAAAAATGAGAGTTGCAGAGATGAGAATGCTTCGGTGGATTTGTGGACACACGAGACTGGATAAAATTAGGAATGAATGTATCGGGGATAAGGCAAGAGTAACACCAATTGCAGAGAAGATGCGAGAAGTTCAACTAAGATGGTTTGGACACGTACAAAGGAGACCATTAGAGTCAGCTGTGAGGCGTTGTGAGAGTTTAGTCATTAAACGAGGGAGGGGTAGACCAAAAAGACTTGGAATGAAACTATAACGAAAGACATTATGTAGTTGGGCATTAGTGAGATTATGACACAAGATAGGGCCATGGTTATCAGGACCGCGATCCGGATCCGAAGATTCTACAATCCCGATTTTGTAAATCGATCCAGATCTTACCTTGGATCTAAATCGACATATCTACGGCTGGGATCGCGATCCGGATCTTAGGATCTTTAGGATTGCGATCCCGACCCGATTCTACCGATCCAACTCTATCCCGATCCGATTCTACCGGTCCAACTCTATCCCGATCTCATACAACCAGTCCAACGCCCATAACCCATTGCTTAACCTCCCAATCCCGCCCCATACCCCATCACAGAATCATATCATGCTACTTTACCGTATCCCAAGTGTCAATTGCCGACTACTAACAGAGGCCAAGAGAGATGTCTTCGGTTGCTTCCAGTTCAGACAATGTTTCCTTTTCCTTCCTTACCAGGTTCCATTTTAAGTGGTGTTAGTGTCTTATCTTATATTTCTGTGTATGAGCAATCCAGTGGTTGTTAATCTAGCGGATTCCTGCATTCTACTTTTAGGCCGATGTTTTCTCTTCCTTTTTAGCGTACGAGTAATCTACCGGTTAGAAATCCAGTATACGAGCAATTCATGCTTCCTGCTTCTAGAGTACGAGCAATCCAACAGTCTAGGTTCGTTTTCCTATTTCTAGGTTTCCACCAATCAATCAGTCCAAATTTGATTTTATTGTTACTAGACATTGGGTGTCCTACCTGAAACTGAAAGTGAGCTTAGTATGATATTATCGTTTTGGTTTAGTCATTCAAAATATTTTAATATAATTATTCACATACTCCTCAATTTATTGAATTTTTTGTTAATCGAATATGTAATTAGATGATACAAAATTCAATTTTTTTATTTTTAGTCTTAATTTGTGAATGTTGAGGCTCGCGCAATTCTCGATCCGATCCAACCTCGTAACGATCTCACCTACGATCTCGATCCTGACAACTTTGGATAAGACACAATGACGACCAAGGATCCATATAGCCAACCCCACTATATTGGGATAAACGTTTGAGTGTTGTATCTATTATCTCCAATATTTGTGAACCTAAATAACTATATATAATTGTATGTATTGCACAATTATTTCTCGTATCTATTCTTTAGATAGTTTTCACATCACCTGTTGCGATCAAGATAAATTCCGGGAGGAATTTGACAAGGAGAAGAGCCGGCAGGGATGAGGGAGAGATTGAAACCCTAGAAGGGAGGAGGGAAGAACTAGAGAGAGAGATAAAATTAGAGAGATAAAGAGAGTCTTAGATTAAGGCTCTATTTGTTTGGGCGTTTCGCTGCTCCGTTTTGGGCAAACGCCGCCGGAAGGAGAGTAAACAAATGAACCTCCGACGACGTTTGCTCCGTTTCCACCCTCCCGCCTTGAGAAATGCCCCCCAAAAGCTCCGTTTGGAGCAACCACCTCCCCCCTCCGGTTCGAACACTCCGTTTCCACCCGCCAAATCCAACCGCCACTGCCGAACCAAATGGAGCCTAATTCTTCCATGAGAGTTACATGACCCCAAAGGCTCTATATATAAATAGGCGCCGATGGATAACAGTAATTAACACATCATTACTCAAATAATAAAAACACTTAAACGCTACGACAACTATGACTTGATACAACATAACCCCAATATAATAAGATAAATGACGGTGGACCCGTAACACTCCATCCGTCCTTCAAAACGAGCTTGCCCTCAAGCTCGTGCACCAAGCGGTTGACCGAATTATTTGGTACCTCGACCTCCCGCCAGAACAAGGCCAGGTAGCGCGTAGCAGCGACGACGGTGTTGACGAGTAGCAGTGGCTCCATCGAAAAGACGGGCGGCGGAAGTAATGGCTTTTACAAGTTCGGTGGAGCGGTGGTGAGCAACAACCACAAGGATGTCGGAGACGCGACGACCGACAACATGAATGGATACATCGGGGACAGCGGGGCACGAGGCGGCATAAGAGGCGGTGATGTGGCCGGTGGAAGCGGCAAGGCAGGGGCTGACAGAGCAACAGTCGGGAGAGGAGACAGTGTGATGATCGAAGGAGACGGCAGAGCGGGTGACCGGAGAGGTGGCAGAAGCGGTGGAGGGACGACCACCATGGAGAGATGTGGTACGTCAGCGACCAGTGCGCTTTTGACGAGAGGATCGACTGCGGCGCAGGGGGTGGTGGTGTTGTAGAGGATTGTTGGGGGCGGCATGCCAGAGAAACTCTCGCATGGTGTAAGAGGTAGCCGCAGTGGAGACGGCTTAGGGCAGGGAACCTCGTGGGGGGTTGCAAAAGCCCATCCGTCGAACACGAGAAGACGATCGACTTTGGCGTGGAGAGAGGCGCATGTGTCCTGGCTTTGTGCAGCTAGGGCAGAGAAATCTAGCCGAGGGCTGGTGTTCGGCGACGACAAGAATAGCGGCCCGGAAGCGGGCGATTGGGCGGCGACCATTGTGCTAATGATGTAGATTAGAGATGATGCCGACGACGACACGACAGATCAGCGACAGCTTGTTGGCGGAACGGGGGAAATCTGTGCGGAGTCGGCGAAAGACGGGTACCCTGCGCGGAGATGACAGATCGGTGTGTCGAGGAGCTCATTGGAAGCGACGGCCTGGCCGGCTGGGTTTTGGTCGGTGGAAATAGACGAAACTCGTGTGGAATTGGCGGGACCTGAGCGGAAGCGGCAGATCTGGTTGAAATCCGGAAATCGGCGTTGACTGTCGTGGGCCTTCAACAAAGCGGCAGACGCGGGCTTCAGTGGCAAGGAAACTGTTCAAAATCGGCGGAGTCGGCGGCTGGAAGGGCGGACCTGGCGTGGATTGGCGGAGCTTGTTGGCTGTCGGCCCTCCTGCGTCAAAACAGGGTCAGCATGAGCGGATCCGGGAAAATCCAGCACTGGAACTGACAGAAACCTCCAAGCGCCGATGCTAGGGCAGAGTGTCGAGTTAGTGGTGCGATGTATCAGCAGAGACGGGCAACCTACTTGGAATCTGGCGATGCAGCTCTGTAGCGCAGCAGAATAGGTGCGACAGCCATGAGTGCGTGAGGTTGACACAGAAACGGGCTCGAGAGGAGTTGGCGGTCAATCACGATCACGAGCACCGACGACGAGATGGCGGGCGGTGTGGCAGGTCGGACCAATTGTTGCGATTAAGATAAATTCCGGGAGGAATCCGACAAGGGGAAGGACCAGCTGGGGTGAGAGAGAGATTGAAACCCTAGAAGGGAGGAGGGAAGAACTAGAGAGAGAGAGGAAATTAAAGAGATAAAGAATGCCTTAGATTAATTCTTCCATGAGAGTTACATGACCCCAATGGCCATGTATATAAATAGGCGTCGATGACATAACAATAATTAACACAACATTTATCGAATAATAAAAACACCTAAAAGCTACGACAACTATGACTCGATGCAACATATCCCTAAGATAATAAGATAAATGACGGTGGACCCATAACATCACCATTCAACATGATGCCCCACAACAAATTACCCTATTATTGATTCCGAAGCATCAATTTAAACCTTAAAGATCTAAGTTCTATATCCAAAACATGCATTTTGATTGCTAGACAATTAACTTATCCAAAAGTCTTAGCAGTAACAACTTTCCATTTGGAATTTCTTTTTATGCTATAAGTGACAGAGAACATGATTGATATGATGTCGTTGATAAATTTCCTATAGAAAATAACATGAATAGGAAAAATTTTAATGTACGAGATCGACTTTACACTAGTTAGTTTTTAATGGCTTTAGAAGAGTTTACTAGTCTTGTAAAAAATCTTCAAACCTTGGTACGATCATTTATCATTATCACCATTAGCATCTCATTTTTTGAGAATGTCTTTATGAATCATCATTTTTGATTTGTTCCTGTTGAGTGTTGCCTGCGGTGTTGTACTTATTTTTCACAAATCATTTTGAATAACTTCCTTTCATATTACCATTGGTCCACTCCTTTTCATTTCTTATCATAGGTTACTAATTTTATCTACCTAATAGGTAACTTTTCTACTCTTCATGGTATCGTATCCAAGCAACCTAAGTCTGGTTTCAATACCTAATCTTCAATGGTAGATCACTTTGATTGAATAGTTGAACATGTTGTCCACTTAGGATATTGTTTTTTCACCAGAAGGGTCTCAAACTTGATGATGATAAACTAGATGCTCACTGTTCATCCAAACTTGATCAATGTCATCATCAAAATTATCCAAAATAACTTGTTTTTGGAGCTATGGACGTGGTTGTTCATAATCCTGTTAAATGTATTCACTGCACGAGAATGACGTAAGAGCATGATGTAATTAACAATTTATTTTATGAATTTGTAGGTATTTAAATGATCTCCATTATGTAGTTCTATATTTGAAAAATATTGAGATCCAGAAAAGAATGACATTTTGTTAAAGCAACTACTTTGAAAACTTAGGCTTCGTTTGGTTTGGCGTTTTGCTCAGGAGGCGGGAGGAGGGCTTTTGGAACCATAGGGGGGAGGCTTCGGTTGGAATCCCTCAGTTTTCCTCCATTTCCCAAGGCACGGGTGCAAACGGAGCAAACGCCGCCGCCGACCATTTGGTTACCCGCCGTGCGGCGGCGTTTGCCCCAAACAGAGAGCTCCAAACGCTGTGCCAAACGAAGTCTTATACTGAGATGCAATACTGTAAATGGAATGAATATGTGCAAACATTCTAATATGTAACTTTTTTCTAAGTTCTAGATGTTCAGGTATACCTTATATTGTGGGAAGCTTTGGAGTTGGGTTCTTTGAACCAAGGCTTCGTTTGATTCGGCGTTTCACCGCCTCCGTTTTGAGCAAACGCCGCCGGACGGCGGGTAAACAAACGGCCGGCGGCGGCGTTTGCTCCGTTTGCACCCGCAGCAAGGAAGAAACGGCCCCGATTCACTCCGTTTCGACCCCCACCTCTCTCCCTCCGGTTCCAAAGTGCCGTTTCGACCCACCGGATGCACCCGCCGCCTAACCAAATATACCCTAAGTCAATGTTTTGTTGGACGTCACTTTGATATGGCAGGTTTATTTGGTAGTTTTGTCAGTGACATCTGGAAAATTTCCTAATGGATTACTAAGGGTTCCGTTCGCCCTATACGCAATGCCTCTGGTGTTGTTGCGCTTGTTTTCCCGCCATCCGATCTCTGTTCGCGCCGCCGAGCCGATTTTACCATGGGAACGGTGAAATAGTGCCGTCTACAAACCAATCCGGGACCTCCAATAGGACTTCACAGTGGCTTTCCGGGAGTTTCTCCACCACATTGGAAGCCCGCCGGGGAGTCAAATGAACCCTAAGTTTTTTGATAGACGGTCTTAAAACATTTCCTTAGTAACCAAGGCTAATCGCTCCATTTTCTAATCATCTTTCTGCAGAACTTGCAAGAACCACCATGCACAAGTTGGTATTTTATGGGTTCTGGGTGACTTCTAGTTTTACATTTTTAGTAATTTCTGGAATTTAGATGCGTTCAGTTGAATTGTCAACCTACCTTAAACAAATTCATGCTGTTTATCTCTATCATAATGGATTATTTTTATATAATATGATTGCTTTGGAGCATGTAAGAAACATGTTGGATATTGCATATAATATTTGTATTGATTACGTTATTTGTATCCTAAATAGATCGATTCCTATTTAGGAATTATGGGAGCACACGGATCAATGACGTGTCATATCGTTGTATTTGTATAAATACCCCCATGTGGATGAATAAACTCAATTAACTTTTCTCCTCCAACATGGTATCAGAGCCTTAGTGGGCTAAAATACCTCTCCTGTGCGTTTTTCTTCTTTCTCCCGCACGAACAACCCGCCGACCTCCGCCCGCAACTCCGCCGAACTCCGCTCGCCTCTCCCGACCCTCTGGCTCCGGCGGCCCCTAGCCCCACCTAGCCTCGACCGATTCCCCCTCCCGCTCCTCCGCCGCACCCCGCACCCGCCTCTGGTCGCTGTACGCACGCCGCGCCTCCCGCGCCAGCGACTGTCGGGCTTCGACCCTCTTCCAGCGTCCCTCGGCCACCGCCAGCACCTCCGGCCCCTGTCCTGCGTCGTCTCCTTGATACCTCACATGCTGTACTCCTCCTAATGTCCTTTCTGCTGCATACACCATTTTTTTGGGTTCCTTCCTCTTTCTATGAGGCCGACCTAGTTTCTATCTAGGCCGCTCTTTGCTCTCCCGGGGGATTTTGATTTGTATTCTTGCTCACCATGGCCGGGACCGATGACTCCCCTACCGAATCTTCCACCACCAGTACACCCCCAACTACAGTGACGTCCAGCGGCTTCCCTCGCCCGGGACATGACCACAATACGCCTCAAATCACGGCGATTCGTCTGGATGGCACCAACTATCTCCCGTGATCTCGGGCTGTTACTCTTGCTTTGAAGAGCAGGAGGCTGTTTGGATATGTCATGGGCACTACACCCATACCTCGTTCAGATTCCCCAGATTGGGTGCAATGGGAATCAGAGAACTCACTCGTCATGTCCTGGCTGACTAACTCCATGGTCGAATCCATCGCTCCCAACTATCTCTTTCTGGATACGGCTGCGGACATTTGGCGAAGGGCAAAAACTACCTACTCCTGTCGTGGCAATGCGGCTCAGATCTTTCAGCTACGACGAAAGATCTTCCTTCTTCGCCAAGGAGATCGCCCTCCGTCTGCCTACTACCTCGAGTTCACCCAGCTATATCAGGAGTACGATCACTTTGACTCCATCATTTTGGCGTCGCCTGAGGATGAGCTCCTTGTTCGCGCACGGGAAGATCACAACCGAGTTTTTGAGTTCCTTCATGGGTTACATAGGGATTTCGACCAAATCAGTGTGCAAATACTTGGCAGCTCATCCTTACCCTCTCTTCCAGAGGTTTTCAGTCTCGTTCAGCAGGAATTTGATCGGAGGCAAACTTGGACTCCTGAGCCTCCTCTAGATGGTTCGGCCTTGACGGCCCCGGTTGGGCTACGAGTGGCCCGTGACTCTCGGCCGAAGTCCACTGACAAGGATCACCTACTCTGTGACTATTGCAGGAAGAACCGTTGTTGATGCACGAAAACGACAACGGGCAGCTAACACGGAGGAGAGCGTGTTCGGTCTCACAAGCTAGGAGAGGAAAAGGAAGGAAGGAAGCTTCTGAGTGCTCGAGAGTGGAGCAAGCGCTTGTCAAAGGGGTTGCGGGGATAGAGGAGAGGGTCGCCGAGAGCAGTCGGGAAGGCTGATGAGAAGAGGAGGATGATCAGGAGCTGTCGAGCAGACAGTTACTATGACGATCGACTAGTAGAGAAGCTCTATGAGCAACGAAGAACTTGCTCAGCAAAGAAAAAGCTTGCTGAGCAGAGGGAAAGCTTGCTGAGCAGAGGGCAAGCTTGCTGAGCAGAGAGCAAGCTTGCTGAGCAGAGAGGAGGCTTGCTGAGCAGAGGGCAAGCTTGTTGAGCAGAGGAAAAGCTTGCTGAGCAGAGAGCAAGGCTTGCTGAGCAGAGGGGAGGCTTGCTGAGCAGAGGGGAGGCTTGCTGAGCAGAGGGCAAGCTTGCCGAGCAGAGGGCAAACTTGCTGAGCAGAGAGCACGCTTGCTGAGCAGAGAGGAGGCTTGCTGAGCAGAGGGCAAGCTTGCTGAGCAGAGAGGAAGAGAGGGGGCCGCTAGCAGCGACAAAAACAGACTTCGCCCGCCGCGGCTTAAATGCCACTCTTGCGACGGGTTTTCCTCTAATCAAGAAACAAGATTACAGCTTGCTAGTGCACCTTTACATGAAAAAGTATTGAAGGGTACAAAGGGGGAAGCTGGCGGTTTGGGAAGGAGTTGCCAGAGACTAAGGAAAAGAGACTAAGGAAAAGAGGCTGCCAGCAGCTGTGGAGGACTGGAAAACTGAGTCCGCAGGCCTTGCTGGCAAGCTGATGGAAAGCTGTGGAGGACTGGAAAACTGAGTCCGCAGAGCTTGCTGGATCAGCTGTGGAGGACTGAGAGGACTGGAAACTGAGTCCGTAGAGCTTGCTGGATCAACTGTGGAGGACTGGAAAACTGAGTCCGCAGAGCTTTCTGGCAAGCTGCAGTTTTCCTCCTCCGCCTCGTCTGTCCCCTAAATGAGAGGCATTGGGGGCTATTTATATGCCCGGGGAAGATCAACTAGAAGCGGGGCCCAGTGACGTCATCATGACGACCTGCGCGGACTCGGCGGACTGGAAAAACGAGTCAGCCAGGTTGGCGGGCAAAGCAAGCGGTAGGAGGCCGACCTGGGCTTCTAGAGGCCGCCAACGGGGCGGCCTGGACTGGAGGCCGCCCAGGAGGGGCGGCCTGGCCTCGGAGGCCGCCCAGGAGGGGCGGCCTGGCCTCGGAGGCCGCCCAGGAGGGGCGGCCTGGCCTCGGAGGCCGCCCAGGAGGGGCGGCCTGGCCTCGGAGGCCGCCCAGGAGGGGCGGCCTGGCCTCGGGGAGGCCGCCCAGGAGGGGCGGCCTGGCCTCGGGGAGGCCGCCCAGGAGGGGCGGCCTGGCCTCGGAGGCCGCCCAGGAGGGGCGGCCTGGCCTCGGGGAGGCCGCCCAGGAGGGGCGGCCTGGCCTCGGGGAGGCCGCCCAGGAGGGGCGGCCTGGCCTCGGGGAGGCCGCCCAGGAGGGGCGGCCTGGCCTCGGAGGCCGCCCAGGAGGGGCGGCCTGGCCTCGGAGGCCGCCCAGGAGGGGCGGCCTGGCCTCGGAGGCCGCCCAGGAGGGGCGGCCTGGCCTCGGAGGCCGCCCAGGAGGGGCGGCCTGGCCTCGGAGGCCGCCCAGGAGGGGCGGCCTGGCCTCGGAGGCCGCCCAGGAGGGGCGGCCTGGCCTCGGAGGCCGCCCAGGAGGGGCGGCCTGGCCTCGGAGGCCGCCCAGGAGGGGCGGCCTGGCCTCGGAGGCCGCCCAGGAGGGGCGGCCTGGCCTCGGAGGCCGCCCAGGAGGGGCGGCCTGGCCTCGGAGGCCGCCCAGGAGGGGCGGCCTGGCCTCGGAGGCCGCCCAGGAGGGGCGGCCTGGCCTCGGGGAGGCCGCCCAGGAGGGGCGGCCTGGCCTCGGAGGCCGCCCAGGAGGGGCGGCCTGGCCTCGGAGGCCGCCCAGGAGGGGCGGCCTGGCCTCGGAGGCCGCCCAGGAGGGGCGGCCTGGCCTCGGAGGCCGCCCAGGAGGGGCGGCCTGGCCTCGGAGGCCGCCCAGGAGGGGCGGCCTGGCCTCGGAGGCCGCCCAGGAGGGGCGGCCTGGCCTCGGAGGCCGCCCAGGAGGGGCGGCCTGGCCTCGGAGGCCGCCCAGGAGGGGCGGCCTGGCCTCGGAGGCCGCCCAGGAGGGGCGGCCTGGCCTCGGAGGCCGCCCAGGAGGGGCGGCCTGAGCTTGGAGGCCGCCCAGGAGGGGCGGCCTGGGGAGCAGGCCTCCCCCTACAGGGGAGGAAATCCTCTGAAGATGAGCCGGAGCGTGAGTCTGCCAAGCTCGCGATGGTTGAATTGGTCCAGGGTTGGCGCTGGCTGGGCGACCTGGCGGACCGAAGAGATAGATCATACAGATCGCCCCCTGTTGCTGTAGGTTGCCTCCTGCAAAGAAGAATGCTGCACAGTTAGCAGGCCTAACCGCATGGCCTGCGAGGGTGAGCTATGAGAACAACCCGCCGTCCCGCAGGGCACGCGGTTGCCAGGGGACCTAGGCGGACAGGGAAAACTGTCCGCCTACACTTGGACTTGTCGCGAACACTAGGGAGAATCTGAGGGTCGCGACTAGCCACCTGGCTACCTTGGGAAGGATCGCCGATTTCTGGGTTAACATAGTCCCTGCACTTTTTCAAGTTTCGATGGGAATTTCGAAAAAGTTGGAGACCCATGAAAATCGTGATCCACCCCAAAGGAAGAAGATACAAGGGGAGATAAAACCTGATGCTTCTCCCATCTGAGTTGCCATTACCTATCTTTTTCCTGCGCAGAAAAAGTTAGTGAAGACATAAATGGAAGGTACACTCCACGCGTACCTGAGTTTGCCTCTGCAAAAAATGAAGAAGATGTGTCTTTCACTAAGTTCTGCAAAAATGGAAGTGAGAGGAAAACACAGAAACGTAATGACTCGCAAGTACCTGATGGAGGCTTGCAAGTACATGTTATCCTCTGCAAAAAGGGAAGGATGAAGAGTATACAAGAAGGAAAAAATGAGCTGCAAGTACCTGAAAGGGACTTGCAAGTCTTTGCTGATTTCTGCAAAAGAGGAGTCGAAAGTAGGCACAATATATGAAAGTAATTTGCAAGTACCTGTGAAGACACTTGCAAGGGTCTGCTGATCTCTGCAAGAAGAGAGTTAGAAGCAGGTATTATATTCAAAGAATACGCTGCAAGTACCTGAATGAGACTTGCAGGTGTCTGCTAATCTCTGCAAGGAAAGAGTTAGGAGCAAACAAGATATGAAAAATAACTTGCAAGTACCTGTAAAGAGAAGCTTGCAAGTGTCTGCTATTCACTGCAAAGAGAAAAGAGTGAGCAACATGCATATCATAATGAACTAAACTGCAAGTGTCTGGATGAGGCTTGCAGGTGTTAACTGTTGATGAGATAAGGTGGACGTTGACCAAATAGCAGGGGAAATACTTGATGAACTCTACTGATAATCAAATGAAGAACAAACCAGAATAACAATCTTCTTGTTATATTAAAAGATGTCATCAAGTCAACGTCAAAGAGTCGAGCGCTGCCTGTTGATAGATATGATCACATTGGCAGAGAAAAAGTCTGACGAATTCTGCCCATCTTAACTAAATTGCAGTAGCATGACTTAATGATCAAGGAGTGTAAGATTCTTTGATTCATGTTTGATGTCATTAGATTTTGACAAGAGTAAAGAATAGCTCTGTGAATCATCATCTGATAAAGCTTGAGCAAGTAATGTATATGAAATGAGCACGAGCAAAGCGGATGTTTGCTAATCCTTTTGAGAGGTCGGATTTAACCTGTTCACCTGTGAAAGAAGACAGTTGACAAAAAGAGGTCTATACTCGGAAGTGACTAAAGAAGGCTGAATGCTGCCACAAGTGTTCCCCGTGGGCCTTATGCATCGCTTGCCTGAGAAAGGTCATCCCGAGTATGGTCCTACTCAAAGCGGGCTGACCGCGCATCCTCTAGGAGGGCACAAAAGAGAAAAGTAAGGAGAATCCTGAGAAGGATCGCTAGATGCACTGCTCTCTTGCCTCGGGTACAATCATCATTGATCAATGAGACTAGTTGCGTCAAGTGGCCTATTGCTTGTCTGTGGAAAGATCAGTGGAATTGTGGAACCCGCGAAGGCACGGATCGAGAGTAACAGAGAGTGTTCGGCCATCACAGTTGTGAGATGATCAAAGAGACAAGGCTACGCTTGATCGCCATTGCTTGTCAAGCAAAGATCACCGTAACTGTAATGTATTCTTTGCGAAGCACAACAGAGCTAACACATGGGGCCTCCCTAGCACACACTCTGTGTTAGATGCCGGCTAGGATCCAAAATCCCGTATTCCTCCGCATGAGAGTTGGATAGCCCCCACTACACATATGCGAACACTCCCCGCGATATGTGGTCGTTGTGGTCTTACGCCGGAATCCAATCTCAAGGGGGCCTATAGCAAGACTCGGCGATATCTCATTGGTGTAGTGATCTCTTCGGCAAAGAGAAAAAATAGAGAAGGAAGCGTCACAAGAAGGGAACTGTGTCAGTATAAGATCCCTGATAAAAGCTTTATTGAAAAGCGAGAAGCAACACTAAAGAGTGCTTTAAAATGAAAATGTTCGAAAAGTAAGAGTAAGAGTAACCGATCAAGGTTATGAAAAAATTTGGAGAACCATAAAGTCATTTGTTGGTTCAGAACAGTCTTCCAAGCACACCCTCGTCATCGGCATCGAAGCATTCGACGGTTTTATTAACAACGAGGAGAGGGGGCTCTTCGACTAGGCTCACCCCTCTTGAGCTGCAAGGAATGTCTGCAACTTCTTTGCCCTTTGAGGCTGTTGGATCCGGGCGATCTTCTTTGGGAAACAGGTCACGCATCTTACCCTGTCGGAGTATCTTCTGCACAAGCTGGCGGAATGCTCGGCAGTTCTCGGTCAGGTGGCCTGGCTTTTTGTGGAACTCGCAGTATGGTTCTGAGTCTCTAGCTCTTTGATCAGCCGATCGATTAGGCCTTTTGTAGTTAGCTTTATCCTTCATGATTTGGCTCACTTCTTGAATGACCTCATCTAGTTCGGACTCATGCAAGTCATCGCCTTGCTGATGGTAGACTGCAGTTGTTTGAGAAGACGGAGCTGGTGGTAGTAGTGGGTCTCGAATACGGTCTTGATCCTGGAAATAGTATCGACGATGCTGAAATCTTCTTTCCCTCCTTGAGTTAGTTGGGAAATCTTTCCGAGGAGACCTCGGGGGCTGTTTATGAGAAGGATCTTTCTCTGATATAAGCTTGGAGACGAAGCCTGAGTTGCTCTTTTCGCCTCGGATGTACGAGTTGGCTAAGGCAATCAACTCTTGGTATGTTCTTGGAGCACGAACATTGGCTTCAAACTTGAGAGGCCCTTCACGGAGACCGTTGATAAGAGCCACTCGGTACATTTCTTGATCGACAATCTCGATATCCAAAATTTCTCTTTGGAATCGATCAACGAATTGAGACCAAGTTTCATTTCCACGCTGCTTGATCTCAAAGAGGGCTTCAGGACCGCCCTTTCTCTTGGTTGAGGTAGAGAACCTGAGCAAAAACTCCCTTCGCAGATCAGCAAAGGAAGTGGAGTAAGGACGGAGACCATAGAACCAGTCCCTCACTTGCCCATCAAAGGTGGTGACAAGGAACTTGCACTTAGTTGCATCTGACAGAGTCTTGAGAACAACAGCCGATTCAAAGGCTTGAAGGTGCTTTACTGGATCAGTCTCTCCAGTGTAGATTGACAGTCGAGGCTCTCTGAAGTTTGCTGGAGTAGGTTCGTGACGAACATTCTCTGTAAATGGTGACGACTCTTCTTGTTCTCCTACAACATAAGGATTAAATGGAGCATAAGCTGTAGCTGCAAATGAAGCAGGGGGATAAAAGGGAAAAGCTGCTGCAAGAGCAGGGGCAGGAGCTGGGGGGCAAGGGTGACTTCCCTGAAAGTTGAGAAATCTTGCAGGACTTCCCCGGGCTGCTCCCCGGAAGAAGTTTTGACGAGCTGCAAACTCTTCATCTTGAGGTCGCAAAGGGGCTGCAGGCCCTTGCAGAAAGGTTGGTGTGTAAGGAGGATAGAACGACGGACAAGCTTGAGAATAAACTTGCTGATGCTCCAATGTTGGTGTTGGGTTGATTGGAGCAGCTGGAGCTGTTGCTGGTTGAGCGTCTAATCGCTGTGTGATTGCAACAAGAATTTTGTTGATTGCTTGGAACTGCTGAGCATTCTCACGACGCGATTGCTCGAAGGCCTCCCAGAGAGGATCTTCACTGGGGCTTGGTGCAATGTTCTCAGCTGGTTGGTGGTCTGTCATGGCTAACTGTCAGTTTTCACTGTCTGTTCGGATCTGAAGGTCGCGTGTTAACTGTTGATGCACGAAAACGGCACCGGGCATCTAACACGGAGGGGAGCGTGTTCGGTCTCACAAGCTAGGAAAGGAAGAGGAAGGAAGAAAGTTTCTGAGTGCTCGAGAGTGGAGCAAGCGTTTGCCAAAGGGGTTGCGGGGATAGAGGAGAGGGTCGCCGAGAGCAGCCGGGAAGGCTGATGAGAAGAGGAGGATGATCAGGAGCTGTCGAGCAGACAGTTACTATGACGATCGACCAGTAGAGAAGCTCTATGAGCAACGAATAACTTGCTCAGCAGAGAAAAAGCTTGCTGAGCAGAGGGCAAGCTTGCTGAGCAGAGGGCAAGCTTGCTGAGCAGAGAGCAAGCTTGCTGAGCAGAGAGGAGGCTTGCTGAGCAGAGGGCAAGCTTGCTGAGCAGAGGGCAAGCTTGCTGAGCAGAGAGCAAGGCTTGCTGAGCAGAGGGCAAGCTTGCTGAGCAGAGGGCAAGCTTGCTGAGCAGAGGGGAGGCTTGCCGAGCAGAGGGCAAGCTTGCCGAGCAGAGGGCAAACTTGCTGAGCAGAGGGAAAGCTTGCTGAGCAGAGAGCAAGCTTGCTGAGCAGAGAGGAGGCTTGCTGAGCAGAGAGCAAGCTTGCTGAGCAGAGAGGAAGAGAGGGGGTCGCTAGCAGCGGAAACAACAGACTTCGCCCGCCGCGGCTTAAATGCCACTCTTGCGACGGACTTTCCTCTAATCAAGAAACAAGATTACAGCTTGCTAGTGCACCTTGACATGAAAAAACATTAAAGGGTACAAATGGGGAAGCTGGCGGTTTGGGAAGGAGTTGCCAGAGACTAAGGAAAAGAGACTAAGGAAAAGAGGCTGCCAGCAGCTGTGGAGGACTGGAAAACTGAGTCCGCAGGCCTTGCTGGCAAGCTGATGGAAAGCTGTGGAGGACTGGGAGGACTGGAAAACTGAGTCCGCAGAGCTTGCTGGATCAACTGTGGAGGACTGGGAGGACTGGAAAACTGAGTCCGCAGAGCTTGCTGGATCAACTGTGGAGGACTGGGAGGACTGAAAAACTGAGTCCGCAGAGCTTGCTGGCAAGCTGCAGTTTTCCTCCTCCGCCTCGTCTGTCCCCTAAATGAGATGCATTGGGGGCTATTTATTGGCCCGGGGAAGATCAACTAGTAGCAGGGCCCAGTGACGTCATCATGACGACCTGCGCAGACTCGGCGGACTGGAAAAACGAGTCCGCCAGGTTGGCGGGCGAAGCAAGCGGTAGGAGGCCGGCCTGGGCTTCTGGAGGCCGCCAACGGGGCGGCCTGGACTGGAGGCCGCCCAGGAGGGGCGGCTTGGCTCTGGAGGCCGCCCAGGAGGGGCGGCCTGGCTCTGGAGGCCGCCTGGCCTCGGAGGCCGCCCAGGAGGGGCGGCCTGGCCTCGGAGGCCGCCCAGGAGGGGCGGCATGGCCTCGGAGGCCGCCCAGGAGGGGCGGCATGGCCTCGGAGGCCGCCCAGGAGGGGCGGCATGGCCTCGGAGGCCGCCCAGGAGGGGCGGCCTGGCCTCGGAGGCCGCCCAGGAGGGGCGGCCTGGCCTCGGAGGCCGCCCAGGAGGGGCGGCCTGGCCTCGGAGGCCGCCCAGGAGGGGCGGCCTGGCCTCGGAGGCCGCCCAGGAGGGGCGGCCCGGCCTCGGGAAGGCCGCCCAGGAGGGGCGGCCCGGCCTCGGGAAGGCCGCCCAGGAGGGGCGGCCCGACCTCGGAGGCCGCCCAGGAGGGGCGGCCTGTGTTGGAGTTACCATGGTGATCTAGAAGTGGTCAAACATGTAATCTCATTGCCAACGCGATATGAGCCTGCAGGGTCGCACATAAGAGATGTGGAGAAGTTGGATGATTGACTGTGTTGGTAAAGGTTACCAATCACCGACCTGAATGGGGTTATGGGCAAAGTGTTGCCTTAAAGGATCGTCGGGTTGGACAAATGTTGCCTTGAAGGATTGGTAAGAATAGTCGTGTATCGTCAACCCACGTTCGGCGTGAATCGTCGAGTATTGTACTCTGATTCTCGCCGATCCTAGGTGATACTCGCCGACTGATTCTCGCTGATCCTAGGTGATTCTCGCCGATCATAGGTGATTCTCGCCGATTGATTCTCACCGAATCAGCTAGGTGATTCTCGACGATTGATTCTCACCGAATCTGCTAGGTGATTCTCGCCGATTCTGGAACCCTAATTTTCTGGGTGGTCTGCGGATAGCGATATTCCTAGGTCTGTTTATGCCTTTGGTATAAATGGATACTTAGGGTTTTTCGGGAATAATCTAACTGGTCGAATCGAAGCTCGCTGATCGAATCGGAAGTGTTCCGCCGTTCCTTTGGTTCCGCCGATCCCGAACGCCGACGGAAGGGTTCCGCCGCCGTGCTCGCGTCCGTCGACCTCCTCCTCTCCGGCGATTGTCGCTGGTGTTGCTATCCCTGGCGCGGACCTAGCAGTCCGTGGAATAGCAAGGTGCGGTCCTTCTCCTTCCCGATTATCCGTGCGACGGAAATGTCGGTGTTCTCCCGCTCGTGTGGATTTCTGCAGAGACGTGGACATCATTTCACGTAGAACTCACCACCAGCAAGTACACGAAGCTTGGAGCATCTCCGTTGAGTTGTGACTCAACGCCACCGAGGTAATTTTTGCCTAGTTGTATGTTAACTTCTTGATTCAACTACCATGACCCGATCCCATCTCTTTTGGGTTTTCTTGATGTTTTTATTCTTCCGCTGCATGCACAACTGTTGTGCCATCCTCATAGAGAAATCCAACAGTGGTATCAGAGCGAGGTTTCGGCCATGATTGTTGTATTGGAAGTTTTGTTATTCCAGTGCGTGTAAACCTAGGGATTTAGAAGTGTTCTAAATGTCTAGATTTAGTCTTGGTACCCCGCCAAGAACGTTTGAGATTTCGTGGAAATTTCTAATTGTTAGAAATTGTAGTCTCCTTAGCAGTAACCATCCCTCGAGATTGTTTTGGATTTTGAATCCAACATAGAGAGATGAGCTTGTCTACTGCTTTAAGTTGAGTTGTCTTTGCTTTTGTCCAATGCATGTAAATCTGAGGATTTGGAAGTTTCCGGATGTTCAGATTTAGCCCTTCCTTCTATCAAATGTTGATGGTGTCAGGTTGTGCACATAAGGGATGCATGTGGTTTTAGAGAAATTGTTTTTCTTTGGATGTGCACATTGATCATATGTTGATCATGGTTAACTGTTAACCTATAATCAAAATCCCTTCATCAAATATTAAGTGTTCGGATGCCTTCCGATGGATGACACTCTTCCTGCCTCGATCGATGAAGTGTGGGCTTGCCAAAGCAAGGTGCATTAATCTATCTTGGTAAGGGTGCGAGCGGATAATTGTGATATCCCACTGTCGACATCGGGTTCAGCTTAACTAGGTGACCTCAAAGGTTGAGTGCCTAGAGGCATAGGGTTGGCATGCACCATATGATGAATGTGAGTAAGGAGTTATTCACCAACCATACAAGAATTGCATGAGGATGCAATTGGCAAGCGTTGCCTACCTAAATAACCGCATCGTGAGAGGAAAGCCAAAGCTGACTCATTGTGTTGGTGAAATACGGATCTTGTCCACTAAGAGAGTAGCTCGCATGAACTCTCCGAATTGTTAGTGAGGGCTATCATTTCGAATAAAATAGTGGAAGTGTTTTAATTGAAGTCCAAGTTAAAATAAATTGTATTTGAAATTTTGGTACTGATTTTATTCTGCATAAACTCTTGTAGAATTCCATGGCAAGTGTTTCACACTCCACGTTGTCTCTGAGAGCCATCCTTGAGAAGGATAAGCTCAGTGAGACTAATTACATGAACTGATACAGGAACCTGAGAATTGTTCTCAGGCAAGTGCGAAAGCTCTATGTCTTGGAAGAAGAAGCCCCCGTGGTGCCGACCGAGAACTCTTCCCGTGCTGAGAAGGATGCTTATAAGAAGTATACTGATGATGCTTTAGATGTCGAATGCCTTATGCTTGCCACTATGAACTCTGAGCTTCAGAAGCAACATGAGAACATGGGGTGCAAGGAGATTGACGAGCATCTCAAAAAAATGTTTTAAGGGCAGGCTCGTCAAGAGAGGTTCGACGTCACAAAAGCGTTGTTTCAGTGCAAGATGAGAGTTCGAGACTCAGTAGGGACTCACGTAATCAAGATGATTGGGTATATAGAGAACCTTGAAAGGCTGGGTTTTCCTCTTGGTCAAGAGTTGGCCACAGATCTGATCCTGCAATCGTTGCCGGACAGTTATGAGCAGTTCGTCTTGAACTACAACATGAATGAAATAGACAAGACACTGCCCGAACTTCTAGGCATGTTGAGAACTGCCGAAATCAATATGAAGAAGGCCAAACCTGCCAGCCCCATACTGATGGTGCATAAGGGCAAGGGTAAGACCAAGGGCTCTAAGAAGACGAAGGTGAGACTTAAATCATATCTTGAGCCCAAGTCTTCTGCACTGATGAAAAAGAAAAGCACGGTGAAGGAAGGGAAATGCCACCACTGTGGCAAGGCTGGTCATTGGAGGAGGAACTGTCTTTCGTACATTGAAGGTCTGCAGAAAATGAAGGGAGGTATGACTTCCGCTTCAAATGTTCACGTTATAGAGATAAACCTTTCTGCTCCTTCATCTTGGGTATTGGATACCAGATGTGGTTCTCACATTTGTACAAATGTGCAGGAACTGGGAAGGAGAAGATTGCTGAGTAAAGGGGAGGTGGACCTCCGCGTCGGCAACGGAGCAAGAGTTGCTGCTGTAGCCGTAGGAGTTTACCGTCTTTCTTTGCCCAGTGAGCTTGTAATAGAACTAGATAATTGTTATTTTGTTCCGGCCATAACTAGAAACATTATATCTATTTCATGTTTGGACATGATTGGATTTTCTTTTATAATTAAGAACAACTGTTGTTCTATATTTAAGAATGATGTTTGTTATGCTGTAGCCCAATTGTTTAATGGTCTTTATGTTTTGAACTTGGACCATCTGATCTGTAATGTAGAAAATAATAAAAGATTAAGAACAAATGACTCGAACCCTACATTTCTCTGGCATTGCCGTTTGGGCCATATCAACGAGAAGCGCATATCCAAGCTCTATAGAGATGGACTTTTGGACTCATTTGATTATGAATCATTTGAGCGATGCGAATCTTGTTTGTTAGGCAAGATGACTAAAGCTCCTTTCACTGGTTATACTGAGAGGGCTGAGGATCTCTTGGGTGTTGTACATAGTGATGTATGCGGATCCATGAGTTCCATGGCTAGAGGTGGGTATCTCTACTTTGTTACATTTACTGATGATTTCAGTAGATACAGATATGTGTATCTTATGAAGTGCAAATCCGAGACCTTTGAAAAGTTCAAAGAGTTCAAGAATGAAGTAGAAAACCAGTTGAGTAAAAGGGTTAAAGCACTCCGATCTGATCGAGGTGGCGAATACCTGAGTCATGAGTTCCGTGATCATCTGAAAGAGTGTGGTATTGTATCACAGCTCACTCCACCTAGAACACCACAACATAATGATGTGTCTGAGAGGAGAAATCGTACTCTGTTAGACATGGTACGTTCGATGATGAGTCATGCAGACTTGCCTGTTTCCTTTTGGGGTTTTGCTTTAGAGACTGCTGCAATGACATTGAATTGCGCTCCAACGAAAACGGTTTTGAAGACACCATATGAGATATGGACTGAGAAGCGTCCTAGTATGTCGTTCATTAAAATTTGGTGCTGTGAGGCATACGTGAGACGTCAAATGCCTGACAAGCTGGAACCCAAATCGGATAAATGTTATCGGGTGGGATATCCTAAGGAAACGAAAGGGTATTACTTTTACCTACCGTCTGAGGGCAAAGTGTTTGTCGCAAGGACTGGTGTCTTCTTGGAGAAAGAGTTCTTATCAAGAAAGACTGAAAAGGTAGAGCTTGAAGAAGTTCAAGAACCACATGTAGTGAATGAACCGGAATTGGATTCTGAGACAGGACTACAAGATGTTGTAGCTAGAGAACCTGCTCAAGGAACACAAGTCCTACGTAGATCTGGTAGACCGAGGTTTGAGCCTGAGAGATATGGATTTCTCGTGTCTTAAATAGGTAATGTGTTGCTTATGGATCATGATGATGAACCAGCAACCTACCAAGAGGCTATGAATGGACCGGATTCCGACAAATGGCTTGAGGCTATGAAATCCGAAATGGACTCCATGTATGCAAACCAAGTTTGGAACTTGGTGGAACCACCTGAAGGGGTACGACCCATAGGGTGCAAGTGGGTCTTCAAGAAGAAGACCGACATGGATGAGAATGTACAAACATTCAAAGGGCGACTGGTGGCTAAGGGTTTCAAGCAAATTCATGGTATTGACTATGATGAGACCTTTTCCCCTGTTGCCATGGTAAAGTCCATAAGGATATTGCTTGCTGTTGCTGCGTATTATGACTACGAGATCTGGCAGATGGATGTCAAAACGGCTTTCCTTAATGGAAACCTTCTTGAGGAAGTGTATATGACACAACCCGAGGGTTTTGTATCCCCAGATGAAGCCACTAAAATATGCAAGCTGAATAATTCCATCTATGGACTGAAATAGGCCTCTCGAAGTTGGAATCTTCGTTTTGATGAGAAAATCAAAGAGTTTGGTTTCATCAAAAATGAAGATGAGCCTTGTGTTTACAAGCGAATCAGTGGGAGCATTGTTGTCTTCCTGATATTGTATGTAGATGACATACTGTTGATTGGGAATGACATTCCTACCCTGAAAGTTGTTAAGAACAACCTAGAGAACTGCTTTTCAATGAAGGATTTGAGTGAAGCGACTTACATACTCGGTATTAAGATCTATAAAGATAGATCGAATAAGTTGCTGGGTTTGACCCAGAGTACGTACATCGAAAAGGTGTTGAAGCGGTTCAACATGCTTGAGTCCAAGAAAGGATTTTTGCCCATGTCTCATGGTGTGAATCTCTCTAAGGACCAGTGTCCAAAGTCTTGTGAAGATAAGTACCGCATGAAGTTGATTCCATATGCTTCGGCAATTGGATCAATCATGTACGCGATGTTATGTACTCGACCCGACGTCTCCTTTGCTTTGAGCATGACTAGCAGGTATCGGTCAGACCCCGGTGAGTGTCACTGGATTGCAGTCAAGAATGTCCTGAAGTACTTGAGAAGGACTAATGATGTGTTCTTGGTGTATGGTGGAGAGGAAGAGCTCGTTGTAAGTGGTTACACAGATGCTAGCTTCCAAACTGATAGAGACGACTGCAAGTCTCAGTCAGGTTTTGTGTTTTGCCTGAATGGAGGAGCTGTGAGCTGGAAGAGTTCCAAGCAAGTGACAGTTGCTGATTCTACAACAGAGGCCGAGTATATCGCCGCAGCTAATGCGGCGAAGGAGGCTGTATGGATTAGGAAATTCATCGACGAGCTTGATGTAGTTCCTAGCATTGCTGGTCCCGTAGTTCTCTACTGTGATAACAATGGTGCAATTGCACAATCTAAGGAACCTAGATCCCATCAGCGCTCCAAGCACACACTTCGGCGGTTTCATCTTATTCGTGAGATTGTCGAACGAGGAGATGTGAACATTTGCAGAGTGCCGACTGAGGAGAATATTGCGGATCCACTGACAAAGCCTCTCGCGCAGAGAAAGCATGATGGTCATACTAGATCGATGAGTATACGATACCTAAATGATCAACTCTAGTGAGAATCTTGTGGATTGCATGTAAACATGTATTTTGTTGGCCATTTGTTCATATGATGAACAGTGTACCTAGTTTTTCTCTTACAATTAATGACAAGTTCTTTTATTATGAGTTTTTCTATATGATAGTTAAATGTTAACATAATAGATACCCTTAGAATGTTCGCTTCCATGGGACATCAAGTACGTGACTTGAATGTGAGAGCCTATGATTTATTTGAAGCTTCATTCTTAAAAGGTCCCTGATCGAGTATCATCATAGAAGCTAAGAGTGATGATGGTACATGAAGGCTAGCACGTGCGTTGACTGATGACCGGTTCTCACAGGTCATGATATTGTGATATCAAGTCATCACGTGGGTACTTGTTAGTGAACAAGTTGTACTGGACAGACCCAACCTGAGATTACTCTGTGGATTGTCATCCAATCGTGTCACGAGTAGGTCTCAATTGACAATGGTGTTGCGGTACTTTGACCTGAAGTCAAAGCATTCATCAAGTGAGGAAGAACGTGCTTTGATGCCATCTAAAGTCTTCCTTGAGAAAGGTTGATGATAAGGGTGGTTGTTGGGCATGTTACGAATCATTTGGGTGTTTGTGTGTGAGCAGATATGAGATTTGTCCTCCTGTATGACAGAAGTTGCATCCATGGGCCCCTTGATGGAACTGGACTGAGAAATGCATGACCATGCTTGGTTGAGTCAATATGTGATATTGGACTCACCATTCTCTGGAAGTCCGTCCTGGATCAAGAAACTTGGATTGAGCTATTACGAGGGTGACACAGTCCATGCCTCTAGTTCTTTCCGGATGTAAGAGACAAAGGGACAAAGACAACGCTGATACATTGGTCATAAATGCTTATGAGTTATAAACTCTTATTGCTTGGGGAGCAATGATGCATTGCTAGATGCCGCTCATTGTTTGTGAGGTTTTTGGTTTGATACTTTCAAGATCAAGTGGGAGACTGTTGGAGTTACCATGGTGATCTAGAAGTGGTCAAACATGTAATCTCACTGCCAACGCGATATGGGCCTGCAGGGTCGCACATAAGAGATGTGGAGAAGTTGGATGATTGACTGTGTTGGTAAAGGTTACCAATCACCGATCTGAATGGGGTTATGGGCAAAGTGTTGCCTTAAAGGATCGTCGGGTTGGACAAATGTTGCCTTGAAGGATTGGTAAGAATAGTCGTGTATCGTCAACCCACGTTCGGCGTGAATCGTCGAGTATTGTACTCTGATTCTCGCCGATCCTAGGTGATACTCGCCGACTGATTCTCGCCGATCCTAGGTGATTCTCGCCGATCCTAGGTGATTCTCGCCGATTGATTCTCACCGAATCTGCTAGGTGATTCTCGCCGATTCTGGAACCCTAATTTTCTGTGTGGTCTGCGGATAGCGATATTCCTAGGTCTGTTTATGCCTTTGGTATAAATGTATACTTGAGGTTTTTCGGGAATAATCTAACTGGTCCAATCGAAGCTCGCTGATCGAATCAGAAGTGTTCCGCCGTTCCTTTGGTTCCGCCGATCCCGAACGCCGACGAAAGGGTTCCGCCGCCGTGCTCGCGTCCGTCGACCTCCTCCTCTCCGGCGATTGTCGCTGGTGTTGCTATCCCTGGCGCGGACCTAGCAGTCAGTGGAATAGCAAGGTGCGGTCCTTCTCCTTCCCGATTATCCGTGCGACGGAAAGGTCGGTGTTCTCCCGCTCGTGTGGATTTCTGCAGAGACGTGGACATCATTTCACGTAGAACTCGCCACCAGCAAGTACACGAAGCTTGGAGCATCTCCGTTGAGTTGTGACTCAACGCCACTGAGGTAATTTTTGCCTAGTTGTATGTTAACTTTTTGATTCAACTACCATGGCCCGATCCCATCTCTTTTGGGTTTTCTTGATATTTTTATTCTTCCGCTGCGTGCACAACTGTTGTGCCATCCTCATAGAGAAACCCAACAGCCTGGCCTCAGGGGCCGCCCAGGAGGGGCGGCCTGAGCTTGGAGGCCGCCCAGGAGGGGCGGCCTGGGGAGCAGGCCTCCCCCTGCAGGGGAGGAAATCCTCTGAAGGTGAGCCGGAGCGTGAGTCTGCCAAGCCCGCGATGGTTGAATTGGTCCACGGTTGGCGCTGGCTGGGCGACCTGGCGGACCGAAGAGATAAATCATACAGATCGCCCCCTTTTGCTGTAGGTTGCTTCCTGCAAAGAAGAATGCTGCACGGTTAGCAGGCCTAACCGCATGGCCTGCGAGGGTGAGCTATGGGAACAACCCGCCGTCCCGCAGGACACGTGGTTGCTAGGGGACCTAGGCGGACAGGGAAAACTGTCCGCCTACACTTGGACTTGTCGCGAACACTAGGGAGAATCTGAGGGTTGCGACTAGCCAGCTTGCTACCTTGGGAAGGATCGCCGATTTCTGGGTTAACAACCGTCATACCCGGGAGACTTGCTTTCGGCTTCATGGGTTCCCTACACCCCGTGGTGGCTCTTCCTCTCGTGGCGGTCGCGGTCCTGGTCGCACTTCGGGTCGCTCTACCCAGCCTCGATTCGCACACCTGTCTGATGTTTTCGACGAGCCACGACTTCCGGCAACTCCGTCATCCCCCACATTGACTCTGACGCCTGATGAGGTCCTTGCTTTCCGACGCCTGATGCAGGGCCCATCACCAGAGCCACATGCCTCTTCGTCCTCATATGCTCATCAGGGGCCTTCCGGTGCTCATGCTGCCTCCACCCGTCCCTCTACTCACTGGATCATTGATTCTGGAGTAACGGACCATATGACCGGCTCCTCCTCAGGTTTTGTGTCCTACCTTCCGTTGTCTGGTCAAGACAAAGTGAGCATCGCAAATGGTTCCCTCTCTCCCATTGCCGGAAAGGGCTCCATCCCGTGCTCCTCCCTCACTCTTTCCTCTGTTCTTCATGTTCCGAACTTTACCCGAAATCTCCTTTCTATTAGTCATATAACCAATTCTATGAACTGCTCAGTAACTTTCTTTCCTTCTTCATGCATTTTTCAGGACCTGAAGACGAGAACGGTGATTGGAACTGGTAGTCTGGTGGACGGGCTCTATGTGTTCGATTCTTCCACCCCGGTCTCTCCTCCCCGAGATCTCCATGTGGATCAGACAACTACTTTGGAGTCCTGGCACTGTCGGCTGGGACATCTGTCTATCCATTCTATGAAACGCTTATTTCCTAATTTTTCGTGTGTGTTAGTTGATAAATTTCGTTGTGACGCCTGTGATCGTGGTAAAAATCATCGTACCTCTTTTAATCATATTTCTTCTCCAAGTGCTGCTCCTTTCCATTTGATACATAATGATGTTTGGGGTCCTTGTCGGGTTGCATCTCTTTCGGGTTGTTTTTGTTTTGTAACTTTTATCGACTGTTTTTCACGTACCACCTGGGTTTACCTTATGAAAGCAAAAAATGAAGTCTTTCCCTTGTTCCAGCGATTCTACAATATGGTCTCTACACAGTTTTCGACCCCCATCAAGATTCTCCGCACCGATAATGGCCGTGAATTCATTGATTCCACTTTCGAGCAGTTCCTCGCCAGTCGGGGGATTATCCATCTAACATCGTGCGCCTACTCCCCTGCTCAAAATGGGGTGGCTGAGCGTAAGAACCTCCACCTATTGGAAGTTGCTCGGTGTCTCCTCCTCCACATGCAACTCCCTAAATACTACTGGGGGGATGCTGTACTCACCGCAGCGTACCTTATAAACCGTATGCCATCCCGTGTTCTCGGTTTCAAAACTCCCCTCACCACACTTGGGGTGCCACCTACCACTCTCCAACGACGTGTTTTTGGGTGTGTTTGTTTCGTCCATATCCACCACCGCCCGAAACTTGATGCTCGTGCGCACAAGTGCGTATTCATTGGCTACTCCCCTACTCAGAAGGGATATAAATATTTTGACCCAGTCAACAAGAAGGTTTACGTTACCATGGACGTTACCTTCCGGGAATCTGAGAGCTACTATGAGTCCTCACTTCTGGGGGGGTCTCTTCCCATAACGGACGTGAGTACCTTACCTTACTCTGACACCCCTCTACCTATTCCTCCGGTATATCATCCCTCTCAGTCTACACCTCCTACTCCTTGCGCCCCTCCTGTCAAGGTCCCTGTTACTAAACGTCCGCAGGTTTACTCTCGTCGATCCAAGGGATCGAACACGCGGCCCAACATCTGGATATCATACCTCCCACTTGACCCGTCGTCGGGATCCATCATACCTACGGAAGGTACCTCCACTCGACATCCATTATCTCAGTTTGTTTCTTACTCATCCCTAACAGCTTCCCATGAAGCATTTGTTTCCTCTTTGTCCTCTGTCTCTATCCCCGCTTCATGGCAGAATGCCCTTTCCGACGACAGGTGGAAGTTAGCAATGCTCGAAGAAATGAGTGCCCTGGAAAAAAACGACACATGGGACCTGGTACAACTGCCACCAGGAAAAAAGACTGTTGGATGCAAATGGGTATTCATCGTCAAACAGAACCCCTCGGACATTGTAGAAAGATACAAGGCACGACTCGTGGCAAGAGGCTATACTCAGTCAGAGGGCATAGACTACCAGGAGACCTTTGCTCCTGTTGCAAAAATGAATTCGATCAGAATCCTCATATCTTGTGCTGCCTGCAAGGATTGACAACTCTGCCAATTGGATGTGAAGAATGCTTATCTTCATGGCGACCTGGAAGAAGAGATCTACATGGCTCTCCCTCCGGGACTCAGCCCTAGCGGATCAAAAGGGAAAGTGTGCAGATTACGGAGGCCACTCTATGGCCTGAAACAATCAGCCAGGGCCTGGTTTGGAAGATTCCACAAAGCCATGAATAGGTTTGGGTACCGTCAGATCAATGCCGACCACACCCTCTTTATCAGAATCAACAAGGGGAAGTTAACCGTCCTGATTGTCTACATGGATGATATCATAATCACTGGAGATGACAAAGAGGAGATTCAGGCACTGAAGGAGAAGTTGACAAAAGAATTTGAAGTGAAAGATTTGGGAAATCTCAAATACTTTCTCGTCATTGAAGTTGAAAGATCAAAGCATGGCATTTTCCCATCACAAAGGAAGTATGTGCTCGACCTCCTTGAAGCCACTGGGATGAGCGGGTGTCGGCCTGCCGACACACCAATCGAAGCCAATCACAAACTAGGAAGAGAAGATGGCGATGTGATCGAAGACATTCCCAGTTACCAGAGGCTGGTCAGGAAGTTAATCTACTTATCTCACACTCGACCAGATATCTCTTATGCTGTGGGAGTTCTCAGCCAGTTTATGCACTCTCCAAAGGCCCGTCATATTGATGCCGCACATCGTGTCCTCCGATACCTCAAGTCCTCACCAGGGAAGGGCATCCTGTTCTCACCAAATAAAGAGTTGATTATTGAAGTTTACACCGACGCAGACTGGGCTGGATCGCCCACCGATAGGCGCTCCACAACCGGATATTGTTCCATGATTGGTGGGAATTTGGTCAGCTGGAGAAGCAACATGTTGTTGCTAGATCCAGTGCTAAGGCCGAGTTTAGAGCAATCACACATGGCATTTGTGAAGGATTATGGGTCTCCACTATCCTGAAGGAACTTGAGCTTAAAGGAAGTGAGCCCATCAGATTGTATTGCGACAACAAGGCTGCAATCTCCATTACCCACAATCCGGTACAACATGATCGTACGAAACACATTGAGATTGACAGACATTTCATCCAGGAAAATATCGACCGAGGAACCGTTGTTATCCCATTCATACCATCCGACCAACAGTTGGCCGATGTTCTCACAAAGGGTCTAAGTTCCAGTATGTTCGCAGATCTTATTGGCAAGTTCGGCATGGCTGACATCACACGCCCAACTTGAGGGGGGGGGGGTGTTGGATATTGCATGTAATATTTGTATTGATTACGTTATTTGTATCCTAAATAGATCGATTCCTATTTAGGAATTATGGGAGCACACGGATCAATGATGTGTCATATCGTTGTATTTGTATAAATACCACCATGTGGATGAATAAACTCAATTAACTTTTCTCCTCCAACAAAACATTTTTCTCATACATTATCTATGTAAAACTCAAATCATATTAACTGCTCAATATGATTGACAATAGTCAGTTTGAAATGTTTTTGATTTGTTTTTCTTACATGTTCTACCTGTTGTAGTTTCAGATTTTAGATTCAGTGTGTTCCTCTATCAATAATAAGTTCTAACCTCTTTGTATCACACTTGGCATAAGAATGAAATATTATGATTCCGTGAGAAGTTCTAACCTGTTTGTATCACACATGGCATAAGAATGAAATATTATGATTCCTTGAGAAGTAGAAAGCAATCCCGACTTGACCATTATGTTCATGCTTCTGATAATCTCTGAGTGTCCTTCATGTAATGGGACTAATTCTCACTAACTAATTCTCCATAGTCTAAACCTACGACAGTGATGCCTTATTTCTAGTTGTCTATAGTTCAAGAGTAATGTTGACTATATTGAAGTTTAGTGAAGGCTATGTGAATAAATAAAGCTTTATCCTAGTTCTTCTCCAATTTTGCTACTTCTTTGTTTGCCAATATCTATTTTTTTTCTACAAACAATTATATTTTTTGTTGAGATGCAGTTAAATGCACATTAGAATTTATCTTCCTAAGAATGTTTTTTCAGGATCGCATTATTGCCAGACTTCAACAACCATATTCTTTAGATTGCATCCCAGTGGAAGCTGAATATCAGGTTTGATACTTAATTTTATTTTTTTCACATGGCTGAAATTTTGATACTTTTCAAATTGTTTACTCTTAAATACATACTGCAAATGTTTAGTCAGCTCGTTTATTTGGAGAAATAATCTTCTACCTATCTATCTATATATATATTTCCATGCATGTCCCAACTATTAGCACCAAATTTGACACCGACTCTTCGCGCACTACTGAGGGATGGGTCAGATGGCAGAGGAAAGGAGGCTTGGAACTGAAAACGCTTGCGAATAACAAAGAGCGAGAAAAGGCCGCCAAGCGGCAACACCACCTCGCCCGCCGCGACGAATGACCTTATTGCGGCGGGCTTTCTATTGATTATAAGTAGCGGTTACAAGGTTAAGAAAGGGAAAGCTGTGCGAGCAGTAGACTGCAAAGACACTAGAATCGAGACCGCAACTCTCAACAAACAAGCTCCTGGATTCGAGTCAGCGTGCTTTGAGTGTACTATTCCCCCCTATTTATAGGCTCGAGGGTTTGACCAAATAGGTAGAGCTAAAATAACTGCCTTCCCGGGGGACAGGAGAACCGGGCAGGGATGACGAGATACAAGTTTTACAAAAAAAAAGACAACTAGCAGACCACACGACCAGACAATTAGCTCTTGTGGCCTGAATGACTTTTCCCTGGGTGCTTGCGACTTACGATCTGGTGCCCAACGCGGCTAAGCAAATACTAACCACACGACCTGCATTTTTCTTGAGGCTGGTTGCGGGCTCTTGGGTAAACATGATCCCCACACATTTTCAAATTTCAAGAAGTTTCGGAAATGTACATTCTAGCCGCAAAACGACAGTTTTTTTATTCCGATACGTCTAAATATTCCCGAGAGCTCAGTAGTTTTCAGAAAATTTTTCCAGCCACGGGAAGTTATTCACCGCTTGCGGTTAACATTTTGCAGACCGCGATATCTGATCTCAAAATTGATATGATGTCCTTGCTCTTGAGCCGCGAAGAGAAGGCTGCTGTGCGATCAAAGAAGAGGAAAGTTGTTATCTGGAAACCAGGTACCCTTGCTCGCCAATTCGCCAGGGACGCTGGAATGTCTTCTACGCTGGGTATTACGGAGACCGCCCCAAAACCTACTGAAATCGCGCAGATGCCTCCATAAGAACTGGTGATTTCAGATGTCACACCGCTCTCCACTTCCAAAGGATCTGTCCTTTGATATCACCGACTCTCCCTCCGACGAGATTTTGCTCAAGGTGTCAGGGTTGGAGGAGAAAAGTGTTGGCTCCCCGAAACCGACGGTAGAGGAGACGCCATGCGGCGATCTGGTTTCCACCCCTTCGAATCTTATCACCCTAGATGATCAAATTCGTAAAGGGTTGTGTTAGGCCGGGTTGTCCACGACTAAAAAGTTGTAGCAAAGAGAAGAGCTGGTCGCCACGCTTAAAGTTTAGGGTAAGAAGAGAAGAACCAAAATCTGTGGAGGAGCGGATGAGAAAGAATTTAAAAAGTTAAGAACCCAAAATAAAAATGCATATGCTAAGACAGGTGCAGCTAGCCTCCAGTTTTGGCCGCAGGACAAGGAGGTTTCTGAGCCCTTGGAAACTCTAACTTCCAAGCTGGACGAACCACAAGTCAATTCTGCGGCTAACATGACCCTTAGTGAAATATTCAAGGATATTGATGAACTGTAGAAGCAAGACGGGCTGCTGATACTCCAGTGGCTATAAACGATGTGGTGGCTGATGATACCGATCTGAAGGTGCTAGAGGTGAAGGTTGGGGAACAGGTCTCTGCGGTCTCGAAAGGATATGAGAAGAAGAAGCTAAGAGCAAAGATTGCTGCAGAGAAATCCACCCAGCTATAAGGTCAAGCCGCAACGAACCTACAAATAACAACTAATCTCCCACAATCTGGTAACTCAAAGTCCGTGTCTAGAGTCATAAAGATATATAGGCCTCAACTGCAAAAGAGACGCCAAATGCGTTCTTAAATCCGCCGAAAGATATCTTTCTGTCTACTGCAAAGTTGTAAGACAAGAAAAATAAGGCCGAGCGGTCTTGGAAAGAGCAGCGCATGCGAATGAACCCCGAACAGTCTACACGTCCACCTTTTGATAGTCGCCAGATCGCAACTATGGTTGGGCAAAGGGAAAGTTCGTGATTCCACGGTCTTGTTTTTCAGATTTCTTTTTTACTGCAAGTCATTAATCTGAGATTGAATCTGATCATGTGCTCTCTTCCCACTGTTGCAGGTGAACCTGCCGAACAAGGTTCACAATTAGTCTGAACGCTATCTGGTCTTTGAAGTGAACCTTGGTCTACTCCCAAATAGTCTGCAAATCCGTGCAGAGAGCGAGTTCATGTCCAGCAAGTTGGAGAAGATTGAGGAGGATATCTACAAATTTCTTAAGGGTTAGCGACTTGATATCGATCACTACGTCCCGTTGCTCCCCTCGCTGGAAGGGATTGCTCCCGAGGATAGTTGGTTTTTCCTGCAACTCAAATCATCTAACTTCTTTAGTCACGAATTAACATGATCTCATCTTATTCTACAACTGTCCTAGCTTTGTCTATGAACAAGCCTCAAATCCCTGGCGGCTTGACTCTCACACATTGAGAAAAGAGATCAGAACTGGCTAGGAAGCAACGAGCGAAGGGCGATGTGTCCACAGATTCCTCTGAGGACTCTTTTACCCTCCTTCCTTCATGGGATGAGGAGTTCTCTAAAGGATCTACGAGGCAGGACGACTGTGCGGTGGCATCCTAGCGACAACTGTGTCCAAGTATCAACCACTCTCCCTTATTGGGGGAGTGAGAAAGTTATTCGTCATGCCACCGTTGTCGGAGTTGCTCTGTATGGCAAGCACAACGTAAAGGCGCTAAGGAAAGTTACCTCAGAGGACTTGCCACGCCCAGCCGCTCAGGTTAGCGTGAGGAGCTTTGTGACGAACCATTTTATGGGTTTTACCTATAAAAGGTTGCTAAAAGACTACTCACAACTAGAAGACATGGTGACATAAAAAGATGACGAGATCGTGCGGTTGAAGGAGGAGAAAGCGGTAAGATATCACCTGATGTGTTCGTGCTTGCCATGGTTGAAGTTGCGCGACCTGTCCGATCCTTTTCCTTTGTAGAAAATGCATGACCCGGTGAATCCAGTTTTCCAGGATGCCGTTTTTCCTCACATGAAGAAAGGCATTGAAGTAAGCCCTTGTCCTCCTTAAAGTGCTTGGCTTGTCAAAAGGGTTTGAAGATTTTACCTTCCTAGATTTTTATCCCACTCTCAAGAGGAGGGTGACCGCCTTGGACCGTGCAGCTAAAGGTAAATAAAAAATCGGTGAAGGAAATGAGGAGGATGTGGAAGTGACAGAAGAAGAAGGTAAAGAAGGAGAAGAGAAGGTAAAGGTAGAGGTGGATGAGGAGGGCCAAGGTGAAGAAAAGAATAAAGTTGTCGAATCGGACACTGGCGGTCTGAAATTGCAGACTGCTAGAGATGCTTTTGAAGATACGGTGAAGGATGGGAGAGACCAGAGTTTAGGAAGTGAATATTTTGGAGACGAGAGCAGTGAAAGCAGTTCATCCTCAGGTTCTGAGTCGACTAGTGGTGATTGTTCGCTAATGGAAGATGTCGACATTGATGGTGACGCTGATTCAGATAGATCCCCTGCATCTAAGAAGGCTAAATTGGATGATTAGAAATAGTTGACAAATGTATTTTTGCTTTTTGTTCAGCTCGCGGTCTGGCTTCTTTTTGTTAGCCGCACGGGTTACCAATGTATTGGAATGAAAAACAATTTTACCTTCTTTCTCTTACCACTTTTGTAGTGAAATGAACTACTGATGAAGTGCGTGGTTTACATTTCCTGTCCGCAAGCAGGTTGACAAGTATGAGAATTAACTAAATAACGCATGCATGCGGACTTTCCTTGATATCAATCCACGCTGGTCAATCCTTAGTTCTTGAACAACGATTTCCCATGAGGTATTAAGTATTAACCACTATGTTGAGCAAGCGGTCTCTGATCACCAATGACCATAGAATGAGCAATAAATCCCCACCAATATTTATTAGTCGCGCTAATTGTAGAAGAATTACTATTCGATAGCAATGAGGTCCAAACATGGAGGTTGCTACCTGATCGTTGAATTTAGAGTAGACAACTTTCTAACTTGATTCCTAACCAAGACAGTCTGTACCACTAGCCTCACTATCCGCAATACGATAAGGAGAATTATATAAAAACTGCGGTCTAATAATGACCACGATTATCGTCTTATAACGAATTCAATCCGCAGTAATAACCGCATTAGCCATAATCATAATGTGAATTTCCAATGAACTATGATGAAAACCGAATAACATGGTCAATCATAATTCATAGATTCCCATAATAGAACTTTGGCGATCAGAGGATATTAGTCGCCTGGAGAATAAAAATGGCCAACGATTTATGCAGTTAACTAAATCTAGCCGCGCGGGTAGTCCACAACACAATCAGCCGGGTAGGTGCGCTAAGAGCAACATTGCTCTCAAGTGATCATCAAGGTCGTGAACCCTCCTGAGAGGGTGACCTCAGCAGTCTCATGAGGCTAACCGCCAACTTTGCAGAAGTGCCCGAGGGCCACAAACTAGAGTGACCAATTTGGCATGTGCGTATAGAGCAACATTGCTTTTCTCAAGAGGTCATAGAAGTTGTAACGTTATCCCCCTTGTGCCCGACAAAGCCGATCAATCACCTAGACTTCAACCAGATGCAGAGGTGTGTCAGATGTTGGCGGGGATCCTCAGAGAAGAGATGTGTACAGGTTAAGGTTATCAATCGGCCAGGTGCGCGCGGAGCTACATTGTTTTCCTCTAGAGATCACCAAAACTGTAACACCCTTAACGACATTCCACTGCTCTCATACATAGGGTTACATGCTAAGTTGATCAATCAGGCAGGTATGCACGAGGGTGCATTGCTTTCCTCAAGAGATCAACAAAGCTGTGGGCCCTCTGTAGGCACTGCTTGAGAGTACACAGAAGTGTTCGAGGGTCACAGACTCACATGCTAAGATGATCAATCAGGCAGGTCCGCGTGTACATCCGCATTGCTTTCCTCAAGAGATCATAAAAGCCGTAACGATATCCCTATCGATGCATGGTAGAGCTAACAGACACCTAGACCTCCCTTGATGCAGAGGTGTGTTAGATACCAACAGGGATCCAGGATCTTGAAGTCTTCCCCACGAGAATTGACAAGCTCCCACTACACGGTGCGAAATATCCCTGCTACACGTATCCATTGTGATGTTATGCTAATGACATTAATTCCGTGGGGGCTCAAGCAGGATTCAAAGATATCTCCCGGGTTCAGAAATCTTTTGCCTCATGATGCTTAGATATGACATTATTAGACGTGAAAAATGTCAGTATAGGGATCTCAGCTGAAAAAATCATTGTATCGAGGCATATAAAGGATTATATAAGAAGACAACATTCAAGAGTAGAATCGCTTGAATCATCGCCGCTCTAAGTATGAGGTTTACTTTTCCCATCGTACGTCTGAAGTCTATGTGTTCCATTCTTGAGGACTTTTTTGATGATATAATTTCCCGTCCAGTTCGGGTTGAGCTTCCCTACTGAGCCAGCCCTGACGGCTACATCAACCTTTTTTAATACCACGTCTTCGATCCTGAATTTGGATTCCTTGACCATGACATTTTTATCAAAATATTTTGCTACTCTTTTGTTGACTTCGTCCTGCCTGATGACGGCCTCATCTCGAAGGTCTTCAATCAAATCTAAGCTGCACTTTATGTCTTCATTGTTAACATCCATCCAATCCTCACCTCCTTGCTTGACGAGCATGATCCTTGGACTGAGCACCTCAAACTCTACTAGAATAAGAGCTTCTGAACCATGGGAGAGCTTGATGAGTGTCTCCCTAGTAGCTAAGGAAGATGTAGTTTTGAGGGTCCAAAGAACTTAAGGGAGCTGCTTAGACCAATTGCCTTTAAGATTCATAACTTTCTTCTTGAGGAGGTTAAGGATTAACGTGTTAGTAACTTCGACTTGTCCATTGCTTGTGTGATGATGCATCGATGAGAACCTCAACTCTGTCAAAATCTGACTACAGAAGTTGAGCATCTCGGAATTATTGAACCGAGGACCGTTGTCAGTGATAATGACCATCAGAATCCTGTACCGACAAACGATCTCCCCCAAATGAAGATCTTGATGATCTGGGTGCTGGTTCTGGCTAATGCCTTAGCTTGAATCCATTTGTTGAAGTAGTTGATCATGATGATGATAAAGCGATGCTGTCTGCTGGCCATTGAAAAAGGTCCGAGGAGATCCATTCCTCAAACTGCAAAGGGCCAACACGTTGCTTTGGACTTGAGTTGTTGGGCTGGTTGAAGTTGAAGAGGAACAAACTTTTGGCATTGAACACACATTTTTGCATATGATTATGCGTCATTTCTCATCTGGGGCCAAAAATAACCTTGTCGTAGAATCCTTTTCTCCAAAGTCCTTGCCTTCGAGTGGCTGCCACATTCGCCGGAGTGAACCTCCTAAAGCACAATTAGTACTTCCTCTTTTGAAACACACCTAGCCAAAGGTGAAAGTTAAATCTTCCTTTAGAGGATTCCTAAGTCAAGATAATAATGTGCCGCCTTTATTCTGAACCTCTTCCTGTCCATGACAGTCAGATGATACATTCCTGCTGAGAGATAAAGGATTAAAGGATCCATCCGAGATGGATGCTGGCCAACTTGCATTAACTCTTCTTCCCCCACTGCTAGATGAAAGAGTTCTGACGTTGTCCCTCCTGACAGGAGACCAAACTTCGCTAGCCTGCCTGCTTCTGAATTTTCTAACCTTGAGATGTGCTCGATGGTGAAGCTCTTTAACCTTCCGATCTCGACTTTAAATAAGACAAGGTACTTTCAGAGAATAAACTCTCTGGTTTCGAAATTGCCGAGCACCCGAGACCCTGTTAATAGGAAATCAATCTTTACTCCAACATCTTCTATCCCAAATTCTTTTGTGAACCTTAGTCCTGCTAAAAGTGCCTTATATTCTGCCTGGTTGTTTGTGATCGGGAAGAACTTCACCGCCTGTTCCAACCTTACGACATTCAGATTGATGAGGACAACTCCCGCGCATGAAGAATCCTTCCCAGAAGCGCCATCCACAAAAATAGTCCAGTCCAAGTGGGACTTCACTTCCTGATCTGGGCAAGCTTCCACAAAATCTATCAGGAAGTCAGCTAACGTCCGAGATTTAATTGCCGTCCTCGGGATATATGAGATGTCAAACTCGCTGAGCTCAATTGCCCACTTAGACAATCAGGCTTCTCCAACACATTCTTTAAAGGAAGATCTGTCACCACTTGAATTGGTTGAGCTTGAAAGTATGACCTAAGCCTTCGAGCCAAAATAACCAAGGCCAAGGCCAGCTTTTCCTGGATCAACTCCCAAATAAATATACTAGGAATTGTGTCTTCTTTTCTTCTCTGACAAGAACATAACTAATTGCCTCTGGACCAACTCCCAAATAAATATATAGGTTTCCCCCGCACATGGGCTCTGGAGTAAGGGGGTCGATGCTAGATCCTTTTATGCCTCTTAAAAGCCACGCCTCACTCCTTGGTCCACTCGAACCTTGAGGCTCCCTGAAGAGTTTTAAAGAAGGGATCACTCTTATCTTCTGACCTGGAGATATACCTATTGAGGCCTGCTAATCTTCCTCCCAACTACTGAACTTTTTTGGGAGTCTGAGGAGGTGCCATACCGAGAATGACCTTCACTTTGCCAGGATTTGGTGCAAGAACTTCAGGTGTGAGAAGATGACCAAGAAATTTTCACTTACTAGCCCCGAAGAAATTTTCCCTTATTAGCCCCTAAACATTTGAGAGGATTCATCCTCATCTTATACCTTCGCAGAGTAGAGAACGTCTCTGCAAGATCCTCCAGGTGCGATGAAAAGGTTTTGCTTTTAATGAGAAGAGCATCGACATATACTTCAAGATTTCTATTCATTTGCTACTTAAAGACAAAGTCCATCATTCGCTGATAGCCCGCACCTGCATTTTTGAGTCCGAAAGGTGTTTCGTGATAACAGTAAAACCCATCATTCACAATGAACGATGTGTGAGGCACACCAGACTTATGCATTTTGATCTGGTGTTAGCCAGAGAATGCATCTAAGAAACTCATATATGGATACCCAACCGCGGAATCAACTAAAACATCTATCTAAGACAACTGGTAACAATCTGTGACATGCTTTATTAAGTTTTGTAAAATCTACACATATTTGCCACTTCCCTCCAGCCCTTTTAACCATTACAACATTAGAAACCCATTTAGGGTATTGAATTTCTCGAATAAATTTGTCTTTGAGGAGTTTGGCCAGCTCCTCCCTGATTGGCTGGGCAAGATTCGTCGCTACTGGCCTCTTCTTTTGCTTGATTTACTTGAAGCTTAGATCAATATTAAGATGGTGGCATGCGACATCTGGATCAACTCCTGACATGTCGTTCGCCGACCAGATGAACACATGTAGGTTTTTCAAGAGGCAAGAGATCAGCTGGACCTTCTTCTCCTCTGGTAGCTCTGCATTGATGGAGAGCTTTTTCTCCCCATCCCCTGCAACTGGGATTTCTTGAGTTACCTGGGCAGGCTCCAGGTGAGCTCCTTCCTTGGTCTCTTCCTCCACTAGTTCTTCAACAACTTCTGGGTGAGTGGAGCCTTCAAGAATAGAAGAATTGGAGGAACCTTCGGGGGAGAGACTTGCTCGGTCAAATTGACCGTCCTGACAGCAAGTCCGTTTTTTATTTTCTTAGAAGTTGAGAACCTTAGAAGAAGCTCCCTTCGGAGCTCAACGAAGCAACTGATGAACTTGGGATGTAGTCCATAAAACAATTCTTGAGCTTGTCCATCGAAGGAGGTGACAAGCAGCTTACACCTCGTCGCATTTGAGAGAGTTCTCAGAGCGACAACAGACTCGAATGACTGCAGATGAAAAACATGATTAGTCTCTCAAGTATACACTGGAAGACGAAGTTCTCTGAAGTTGCTGGGGGCAGGCTCCCAACGAACTCTATCAGTAAAAGGGGAAAGCTCCTCTACTTCATAAACAGGAGGAGATAACAGACAAATTGCATCGGGAACAGGAGCAGCAACAACAGGAGCAGTAGTAGGAGGGTAAGTTGTATACCCCTCCTGGAAGTTCAACACTCTGGTTGGACTTCCCCGTGCTGCCCCTTGGAAGAAACCTCAACGGACAACAAATACTAACTCTTGAGGCCGTAGAGGGGCTGCGACTTGAGCCGACGAGTAGGGTGGTGGAGGAGCCTCCACGACAGGAGCAACCACAACTAGAGGTGTTGCGAGTATGGCGGGTTGAATGGCTAGCCGCTGCGTGAATGCGACTAAGGCATGACTGATCGCGTCGAGCTTCTGATCGGTCTCTCGATGAGACTGGTCAAAAGCCTTCCAGAGAGCGGCTTCACCTGGACTAAAGCGATTTGGATGCTGGTCGAACTCGCGGTCTATCTTTGCTATCCGCTAGACTTCAGTTTCACGCTCACTGCACCAGACTGTTGGCACCAAATTTGACACCAACTCTACGCACATCACCGCGAGATGGGTTGGATGGCAGAGGAAAGGAGGCTCAGAACTGAAAACGTCTGCGAATAACAAAGATCAAGAAAAGGCCGCCAAGCGGCAACACCAGACTTCACCTGCCGCAGCAAATTCCCTTCTTGCGACGGTCTTTCTATTGATTATAAGTAGCGGTTACAAGGTTAAGAAAGGAAAAGCCATGCGAACAGTAGACCGCAAAGGCTGACTCGAATCCATGAGCTTTCTTCTTGAGAGCCGTGGTCTCGATTCTACTGCCTTTGCGGTCTACTATTCGCACAATTTTCCCCTTCTTAACCGCTACTTAATCAATAGAAAGTTCGCCGCAAGGACATTTGCCGCGGCGGGTGAAGTCTGGTGTTGCCGCTTGACGACATTTTCTCGCTCTTTGTTATTCGCAAGCGTTTTCAGTTCCGAGTCTCCTTTCCTCTGCCATCCGACCCATCTCGCGGTAGTGCGCGGAGAGTTAGTGTTAAATTTGGTGCCAACACCAATATATGTGAGGGCTGATGGGGATCATTGTTAGGCGTGCAGAAAAAAGAGGGGGTGGGAGAGGAGAAATTAGGTGAGTTAGAAGAGAGTAGTCCCAAGAGTTTTCATTCCAAAATCCAGATGCCCAAAATACAATAACTATCAGCTTATATGGGTACAATGCTCAAGTACATAAAAGAGGTACAAGAACGTAACCCAATATGTTCGGCTAAGCCGACACGTTATTAGCACGATGCTCGCGACGTCGATACACTCTCCACTCTGGCATACGCCCTTTGCCTTCTTCCGCCTCTTCGATATTCATAATAATACCACCCGTTGGGAAATTTGCGGTGTCCTCAAGGCAAAAGTCTGAAAACTGGTGGCGCAAATTCGATTGTTCAACCCATGTAGCCTCCGATGGTGGGCGGTCTTGCCAAATCACTAAGACCTGCTCGACTGACTGCTTCACGCTGCATGCACGTGCCCGAGATGTACTGTAGGAGGAACACCGATGGTGTGGCGCTGGGTGCAACTGAGGGAAGCACCGCCTCGACTGGGTGATCTCCTATCACTCGCTTGAGTTGCGAGACATGAAACATCGGGTGAATGTGGCTCCCCGGAGGGAGGTGGAGGCAGTATGCCTGAGTGCCAACCCGGGTGAGAAACTCTAAAGAGTCACCAACTTGGAGTGGGGCCTCAGGGTCACTGTAACCTGGTGGTGCGGTTGAAGCTTGACAAACGCCACGTCACCTTCTGTGAACTGAATTTCTCGGCAATGGCGGTTCGCCAAGGCCACCATCCTGCCTTGGGTGTGCTGGAGGTGATGGCGAAGCTGAAGGACTATGGAATCTCAATCGCGGAGGAGGTCGGGCACAACGGCCACGACACATTCGCCAGCTATAGCATGCATGATGATGGGTGGAGGTCTGTCATAGACTGTTTCGAATAGTGTAGTGCCAGAGTTGGAATGAAAGGACATGTTGAAAGAGTACTCGGCCCAAGAAAGCCACTTCGCCCATGTTGCGAGCGGTTGGTCACACACAAAGCACTTCAGATAGGTCTCCAAACAATGATTTATGACCTCAAACTGTCCGACCGTCTGCGGGTTGTATGCTGTACTCATCCAAAGCTGATTTCCTTGCATCTTTAACAATGTATGCCAAAACAAGCTCAAAAAAGGGGGTTACTGTCGCTCATGATGGAGTGAGGAAACCCATGTAGACGAACCACCCCGTCAATGGAAGCTGCGACCACCCCTGAGACTGTGAATGGATGACAGAGTGGAATAAAGTGAGCATATTTGGATAAGAGATCCATGACCACTAAGATGCAGTCCCATGTCTTAGATTGGGATAGCCCGAAGATGAAGTCCATGGATATGTCCTCCCAGATCTGGGTCAAAATAGGGAGCGTCTGAAGGAGGCCCCCAGGGAATGTGATCTCGTACGTGGCGTGTTGGCATGATAGACAGACGACGATGAATGCCTTGACCTGTCCAAACATCCCTGGCAATAGAGTGAAGTTGCAAGGCGATGATACGTCCTGAAGGCGCCAACGTGCCCCCTTCCGAGGTTGCGTACAACTCGGCAATCAGGAGGGGAATCAGCTGCGAGGAGGCAAAAAGCACCAAACGGTCAGAGTTGTAGAGATGCTCGCTTGTAAGGCGATAAGAGGGCGGGCAGAGGCGTTCACACATGAGTCCTCAACAATCATTCGCAGGGCGGGGTTAGCCGCCACCTCCCGCTGAAGAAGTGAAGCATCCTCCCAAACTGGTCTGGAAATGGAAACCAAGCTCACAACTGCGACTGTCAAGAGAGAGAGCGTCAGCCACACGGTTGGAAGACTCGGCTTGAAACTCAACCAAAAAATCGTAGTTCAACAGTTTGGCTACCTTAACTTCTTGAGTTGAAGTCACAATCTTCTGATGAAGGAGGTAGCACATACTATGGTGATCAGTCCGAACTGTTAAGTGGAGGCCCGACAATTAGGTGCTCCAATGCTGTATTGGAGGAACCAAGGCCATCAGCTCAGACTCGTAGCGAAGCGGGGGCGCACAGTAGCTGCGAACATACGGCTGAAGTAGGTGATGAGCTGTTCCACTTTAATCAATACCGCACCGACACCCATGCTAGACGCGTCGCATTGAAGCATGAACGGTTGCAAGAAGTCTGGTATTGCTAACACAGGGGTAGTACTCAGAGCCCGCTGCAAGGACTGGAAGGCCATGGCCACTACCGGCGTCCATTGAAAGTTGTCTGCTTCTGAATTTTTCAACATGCTGGAGAGTGGTTTGACAATCTTGCCATAGTCTCTGATGAACCAGCGATAGTCCCCGTGAGACCCAAGAACCCATAAACATTGCAAAGTGATTGAGGTGCATGTCACTGAAGTACGACCCAATCCTTGTTCGGCTCCATAGCTACGCCGTGTGTGGATATTGCGTGGCCCAAGTAGCTAATTTCAGTATGATCGAAAACACACTTCTTGAGGTTCGCCCGGAGAGTGGCAAGAGTCGCCTGGATGTGATCAAGATGGTCCTGCCAAGATGAACTATAAAGCAGGATGTCATCGAAGAAAATTAAGATATACCTGCGCAGGCCCGATCAAAATAAGTCCTTCATGGTAGCCTGAAAGTGGCGGGAGCATTCGTCAAGCCGAAGGACATGACCGGGAACTCATAGTGGCCGTCAGGTGTGCAAAAAGCTATCTTGAGAACATCCTACTTCCTGACCCGAATCTAATGGTAACCTGCGCGAAGTTCCAATTTCGAGAAATAGACGGCCCTTCATAACTCATCCAATAACTCTTGAATGACCGAAATTGGATATTTATCGAGAATCGTGACCTTATTGAGTTCTTGATAGTCTACACAGAAGTGCCAACTGTCGTCCTTGCGGACTAGGAGGGCGGGGATCAAAAACGGACTAGTGTTGGGGCGAATAATGCCCGCGGCTAGCATATCACTGACTATTGTCTCGCTCTCGTTCTTCTGCGCATGGCCATATCGATACGGTCGAACTGATATGGGGGAAACACCCTCTTGCAAGGAGATGTGGCGATCTGTCGGCCTGAACGGGAGAAGGTTTGACGTGTCAGCGAAGACGTCCAAAAAGAGGGCCAAAATAACCTACAAGTGCTGGGGAAGTCGGGGAACGGGGGGCCTCCTGCTCCACCACGTGCCACAAGGAAGCCACCCAATCTACATCAGTTGATTTCTGAAGGGACCGTAGGGAGACAGATTGGCACAGTAAAGCTGAATCTCCTTCTTGCAAACAAGACTTTCCCTCTCTTAGGAAGCACATGGTCATGCGGTCCCAATTCACGCTGACATCACCAAGGGTGCGGAGCCACGCTACCCCGAGAATAATGTCCACCCCTCCCAGAGAAAGTGTAGAAGTCTGTCGAAAAAGGGAGTGACCAACAATGAGAGTGAGAGCCGAGCAAAGGCCCCCTGTTGCTCGACGCCGACCATCCTCTAAGCACTTTGAAAAGCGGTCCACAGACATTGGGAAATAAAGTTGTGGCTCTCCCCATTATCAATCATCACAACCACAGAGAGCCCCTGAAGCATCCCCAAAGCTTCATTGTCTGAGGGCCTGATAACCCGCTGGCGACGAACAACGGAAGGCCCAATTGGTGGAAGGTGGCAGGTGGGGGGTCCTCGGCAGTTGTGTCCATTTATATGGCCTCAAAATCGGTAAGAGTAACCTCAAGTTCCTCCTCGCCAATGAGGATCCTAAGGTCCTTCAACGAGCAGTCGTGGATCGGTAAGTAGGGCTATTTGCATCAGAAACACAGGCCCTTGGTACATAGATCGTGGTATTCCTTGTTTGAGATCTTGGGTCGGGCCAGTAGCCTAGGAAGACGTGGTGTAAACGCGGCGCGATTGGGGGCCGAGGGTTGTTACTGAGGAGGATGGTAGGCCGCTGCAGGGCGGTTGACTGGGTGCGATGAAAGCATGGTAGGTGGTTTGCCCAGATCCATGGGCCTAGCCTAGAAATCCGCTTCGATCAAGCAGGCAAGATCCATGGCCTCAACAATCCACGACGGGTGGTGGGTGCGGATCCGGGTTCTAATGTGTGGAAGAAGCCCATGCATGAAGAAGCTGAGGTAGTGGTGAGGCAGAAGACCCGACACATGCCTGTGGACACTAACAAAATTTGGGACTAGACATCTAAAAGATATCACTCGTTACAAGCATCTGGTCGGTAAACTCATTTATCTCATCATAACCAAACCTGACATTTCTTTTGATGTTTTTATGCAAAATTTCAGAAAATGTGATCTTAAAGCTGTATTAACTATCAAAGTATTAGAATATACCAAATGATCTCCTAACGAAAAATTACTATTTAAAAGAAGCGATCACTTACATATTGAAGTGGTGTCCAGGTCAAGTGCAAATGTTGAATACAAAAGTATGACTCATACTGCTTGTGAATTGAGGATACTTCTGAAAGAATTTGGTGAAATTTACAACTATCGTCTACCGATGTTCTGTGATATTAAAGTTAACATTTTTATATTTAAAAATTCCGTGTTTCGTGACATTACAAAATATATAGAAGTGGATTGTCACTTCACCAGAGAGAAATTGGGCAACAAACAAGTATGCATTCCATTTGTAACTTCAAATAAAGTGTTGCCCGACATTTTTCACCAAATTGATTTTTTCTTTTTTTTCCTGATATTTATATCAAGTTGGCAATGATCGATGTATATGCTCTAATTTGAGGGGGAGTGTTAAAGTCAGTTTATAAAAACCCAAAGTGGGAGCCCATTATATATATTTTTTCTCTTGTCTTTAGGCCCACATATCCAAATGCAATTTTTTCTCCTCTTCCTCCACTCTATATAAAAAGGGGAGTTCCTTTGTAATTTGTTGGTTTTTGAGCGTAAGAATTATTTTATATTTCAAATTCTTACAAAACCCAATTACTAAATTTTCTGACAAACTAGCACCGTTATGGGCCCATTCTAAATTTTGTTCCAATTGAGGAATCTTGAATGTAATGATGAATGGTCTCTTATTGATGATGAAGATCTAGATGTGGAAGAGCATGATATTCAAAATGATAATTTATGTGATGTTGCATCAGAAATTACATACGAGAACAACTGAACAGTCCAAATTAGGAGATGCTAGAAACTTGATAAAGTTGTACTAAGTATTGTTAAAGTAGATTCATTGATGAGGACAAAAGTAGATTCCATCTAGCGCAGACATTTGATATTTTAATTTGAAAGTTAAGTACCCAATAATTTGTGATGGTGAGATGTGCTACCATTTTTTCGATGTGTACTGCAAATAGTTTTAGTTATGCTGCATCTTTTGGATTAGAGTTCATGATTTCCTCAGACAGCAACTATTACATCTGTTTTTAGTAATCATGTTTAGTTTTAATCATGTTTAGTTTCCATTCTACATGTGTATCTCGATTTGTTATCTCTAAATTTTTCATGTGTATATTCAGAAACAATTTTCGGAACTGCTGCTAAAGGCAGCAAGTGACTATGGAGCTTTAACAGCATCAGTTTCTGATTTCCAATGGAGCCAAAATTTCAGGGAACCACCATCAATATGGGGGGTGAGTTGAATTTTTTTTATAATCAATTTATACATACTACCTGAGTACCTGTCTAGTAAATAAATTTACAGATGATTAAAATATATGAAATATGTGCAGATAATACAAACATATTAGTTTAGGATCAACAAAGCAGAAATGTTAGCCAAAAGTTGTTCTCCGTTGTAGAGACATCGTCTGCTCATTTTGTTCCCTTATTTATGTGATACATGTAAACTTCTGGCAAATGTCCCGTGACAAGAGAAGAACAAGAGATCTTATCTTTTAATATTAATGACGTACTTAATTATCTTTTAATATTATTATCCGGACTCTCCTTTCATTTTGAGCTTCTCTGTCACTCTGAATGTAAGTTTTGTGTACTCATAAATTGGCTTGACCTGCTATCTCCGTCCGCCGTCATCTTCGGCTAGCGGTATCTAATTTTCATTCCTTTCATCGCGATGGACACAAACTTAACCTCCTTCAGCACCACTTGTGAGAGGCTCGACTCTATTCTCACTGTACTTCAAACGTGTTGTTCAAGCTTGACTCCGCTCATTCACGTCTCCACCTCCTTTAGCTCCAATCATAACTACCAACTAATGAATTGATTCCCCCATACGTCTCTTCCCACTACAATGACCTCCTTCCCAAGGCCGACACACCACCTTCCTTAGCTCCCATCTTTCTTGAATGACCCCAACAACTCTACCTCCTTTCACCTTAGTCTAAGAGCTCGACAACATCATTGTTTCCCCAACCTTAACACCACTTCCAGCTAATACCTCATTTATGCTTATACTTCTCGGTTTTCCACCACAAAATCAATTCCTAATAGGCAGCTAATCCATTGTTGTTGCAGTGAGGTAGAAATTTTTTTTCTCCAACAAGTAATTCAAACTGAAATGATCTATTTGGATGGTAACATGTGTCCCCATAAGCACGGACTCCAATGTTTACCTGGCTTGGCAAGTCTAATTAGTTCTCTTTCATAAGAAGATAACCTCATGTGATGGTCGTTGAAGAAAGGAGATAACCTCATGTGATGGTCGTTGAAGAAAGGAACAAGTTGATCTCCCTATTGGAGGTCGGCTCCTGAGACATCTCATTCCACTATAAAGTCCAGAGTAAACTTTTCTGTCTGCAGTACTGAAGCTGCAACTAATATTGCTTTGAGTACAACGAAGGCCTCGTCCACCTCTGTACACCAACAGTAAGCTTTCTGTTATGCGGTGGGCTCCCCCCTATTATACTGGGCCTCTCGGCCCAGCGGGGGACCCACGCATAATGCTTAACAGGTCCGCGGACCGTACACCCCAACCCATTTCGGCAACCAGTTTAATTGCCGCGGGTTGTTGCCACCGCGATTTGAACCCGGGACCTTGACAAAGGGCATTCAACACTGCTCAGTTGGTGATGAGGGCAGTGTTGAATGCCCTTTGTCAAGGTCCCGGGTTCAAATCGCGGTGGCAACAACCCGCGACAATTAAACTGGTTGCCGAAATGGGTTGGGGTGTACGGTCCGCGGACCTGTTAAGCATTATGCGTGGGTCCCCCGCTGGGCCGAGAGGCCCAGTATTAATTCTCATTAGTAAAGGCCTGTTTAGCCTCTTAACTACCTAGGATGTTTAGTCCCACATCATGTATTTGAGATCTCTCTCTCTCCCTATATATTTGTACTCACACATGTATTTTTACACTGGAAAAAGGATATACAAGGTTTTACTGGTTTTCCTTCTCTGATTGTGTACTTTTCTACATGGTATCAGAGGGAGGTTTCGATCCTCCGACCTGTGGGTTATGAGCCCACCACGCTTCCGCTGCGCGGTCTGCTGTCTTCTCGTCGCGCGGTCAGCCCGCTGATATTGCTGCTTCGACCTACTCTTCTCTCCACGGACTTGTCTTGTTGCGCGGACTTGGCGCCTAATGCTCTTCTCCTTGCGACTCTATCTCGTCACGTGTTCTGGGTGCATAGTGCGACTAGTACGGGGTGCTTGTCGCACGAGCTTCTTGCTTGCCGCTGCGGCTTGGTCTCTTACCGCTGGGATTGCCTCATATCTCTACCCGCTCCGTATCTTGGTCGCGCCTTCTTTCCTTGCCGCTGGTGTATTGACACCATGATCGTGCGGTCTTCTCGTACGATTTCTTCGCTGCTTTGTCGTTGCGACTTCTCTCAACGCTGCGGCTTCTCCTTTCTGCTGCGGTCTCCGCATGTTGGTCGCGGACGCTTCCTTGCCGCTGGTGTGTTGTCACCGTGATCGTGCGGCTTCTCCCGTTCTCTAGTTGGGGCGGCTTCTCCTCTCTACCCGCGCGAATTGTCCTTGGCCTTTCTTGTCCGCTGCGATCTTCTCTAACCGTTGCGGCCTCTGTTTTCTGGTTGTGGCCCTTTGGCCGCATGTGTTGCCACCGGGACCGTTACGGACTTGGCCCTACCACTCAGGTTGCTCCTTGCTCCTGCGGATTGTTTTCTTAGCCGCTGCATCTTCTTTGCAAATGTTTGCCCACTCAACTACGCAGAGCCTTACGAAAGACATTGCTGACTTGCGCCTCCAAATCTAGCAACTTCAAAGGAGGATCGATCATTCTTCAAGCTCTGTGATATCCATCTCTGGTGGTGTGTTTTCTTGTCTTGCCGATAGTTCGTCCTGGATCCCGAATTCCGGGGCCTCCCATCATATTACCTCACAGCTGCCATCTCGCTACTTGGACTCAGTGCTTCCCAAATCTATTACTGTTGCTAGTGGGGACACCATTCCTATCTCTGGCTCCACTGACATTCACATTACTCCTGCCATCATTGTTCGCTCTGTTTTTCATGTTTCGGGCTCTTCTTTCAACCTTTTCTCTATTAGTCGTCTTACTCACGATCTTGATTGCTCAGTAACATTCTCATCTAATTCTTTTGTTATGCAGGATCGCAAGAAGCAGTCTATCATTGGACAAAGGCATCTCTCGAATGTTCGCTACATCCCTGATCCCTCTCCTTCGACGGTTCTGTCCTCTGTTAGTTCTTCTGAGTGGCATTACCGTCTAGGACACCCTCCTCTAAATATACTTTTTAAAGCTCTTCCCGATGTCTCCCTCAGGGAATTCTTTTGTGAGTCTTGTATCTATGAAAAACATCATTGGTTGACGTTCTCGCCTCATCCCACTCGGAGTGCTGCTCCCTTTAATCTTGTTCACTCTGATATCTAGGGACCATACAAAATCACCAGTGTTTTTTGCTATCGTTATTTTGCTACCTTTGTAGATGATTACTCTCGAGTGATATGGTTGTATCGTTTTCGTGATCGCTCTGAACTGCTGAGTGTTTTCGTGCCTTTATAACTGAAACTCGTAACCAGTTCTCCGCTACAATGAAAACTCTTCGCTCTGACAATGTCCGTGAGTACACCAGTCATGCGTTCACCAACCTATGTGCTGAGTTTGGCATCATCCACCAAAACCCATGTGCGTATACCCCCCAGCAAAATGGCGTTGCTGAACGCAAGAATCGTCACCTCCTTAAGGTTACCCGCTCTTTCATGTTTCAAATGCATGTTCCCAAGAAATATTGTAGTTTCGCAGGTTCTACTGCATGTTCTCTTATTAACCGCATGTCTTCCTCCGTTCTCAACTTTGCGGTTCCCTTCAACCTACTCTTTCCCTCCACAGCTCCCTTTTCACTCCCATCCCGCGTATTTGGCTGTGTGTTATGTTCATAACTTCATACTCTTGGCTAGTCCACAGACAAGCTCGCTCCTTGTTCCACGAAATATATGTTTGCAGGTTACTCCCGTACTCAGAAGGGTTATGTCTGTTTCTCTTCTAAAGATCATAAGGTTGTTACTTCTGCTGATGGTACCGTTCTCGAAGATCAGCCATATCATTCTCCCCCCACTTGTTCTCTCCTTCCACCACTCCTTTCACGGCCGATTGCCCCCACTCCTCCCAACCTTCTGCCTCTCCTTCCTACACCTCTCCCACCAAACCCACCTCCTCTTACTACGCTTCTCCCTCACAAATCACCTGTCATTCGTGTATATACTCGTCGCCCTTCTTCCTCCTCTACCAGACAGGAGATGCCCTCCTTTAATGATATGTTGCGGCCTGCAAATCCGACAACTACTTCTACTGCACATCCACTGACAAATTATGTCTCCTTCCACCGCCTCTCTCAGGACCTTCGCTAGTTTGCTCTTTCTTTATCCTCTATTATCATCCCTACTTGAGGCTCTCCAACATCCGGGATGACGAGCGGCTATGGAGGATGAAATGTCTGCTCTTTGGGCATATCACACTTGATATCTTGTCCCTCTTCCGTCTGGACAGACATGTGTGGGTTGTAAGTAGATGTTTGCCCTCAAAAAGTCCCAGATGGGATGGTTCAACGTTTGAAAGCTCGGTTGGTGGCTCGTGGTTTTACTCAACAACAATGTCTAGATTATGATGAGACCTTTTCTCCAGTCATCAAACTGAATACTGTTCGTGTGTTAATCTCCCTCGCTGTTCATCAGCACTGGCAGTTGCATTAGTTGGATGTCAAAAATGCTTTTCTTAATGGGGATTTGCAGGAAATCGTCTATATGCAACAACCATCCGGGTTTGAGGCCACGAGGGAGTCTCTCGTCTGTTGTCTGAAGAAGTCACTTTATGGTCTCAAACAGTCGCCTCAGACATGGTTTAAAAAATTCAGTCAGACTGTCATTGCAGCTGGGTTCACTCGGAGTTCAGTCGACTTCTCACTGTTCACTTAACATCGTCCAACAGGCACACTGATTCTCTTGGTATATGCTGATGATGTTCTAATTACGGGAGATGACCTTACATGGATACATAAGATAAAACAACATCTGGCAACTGTGTTTCAAACAAAGGACCTGAGAAGCCTTCGTTACTTTCTTGGTCTCGAGGTGGCTCGGCGACCTGATGGACTGGTATTATCTCAAAGGAAGTACTGTCTTGACTTGCTGCATGATGCAAGCTACTCTGGATGCAAACTCGCCGACAGGCCCGACACTCCCATGGATAGTAATCACAAGCTTTGTGCTCATGCGCCAGACTCTGATCTACTCATTCCAAATCCTGAGTATTATCGTCGTCTTGTGGGAAAACTGATATATCTCACTGTTACGAGACCTGATATATCATTTGCTGTTGGGGTTGTCAGTAGATTCTTGCATGAGCTATGTTTCTCTCATCTCCAGGCAGTTGAGCGCATTCTTCGATACTTGAAGACTGCTCCTGGACAGAGACTTGTATACAAGACCTCTTCGTCTCCCTTATCTCTGAGTGCTTATTGTGATGCTGATTATGCTGGTTCATTGGATGATCGTCGCTCCACAAGTGGATACTGCACATATTTTGGAGGACATCTCATTACTTGACATAACAAGAAACAATCTGTTGTTGCCCGCTCATCCGCTGAGGCCGAATATCGTTCAATGACTGCTGTTGTGTCTGAGCTCACTTGGCTTGAGGGTCTCCTTGATGATTTAGGAGTCAAAATTTTCGCGCCGGCCACTCTATGTTGCGACAGACAGGCTGCCATACACATTGCCAAAAATCCCGTTTTCCATGAACGAACGAAGCACATTGAGGTTGATTAAAGAAGGTAGATTTAATACATGTTCCAGCTACCGAGTAAGTTGCTGACATCATCACCAAGGCCTTACCATGACCTCTGTACTATCAGTTCTTGTCCGAACTCGGTGCCTACGATTGACCCATTTAGCCTCTTAACTACCTAGGATGTTTAGTCCCATATCATGTATTTGAGATCTCTCTCTCTCTCTCTCTCCCTATATATTTGTACTCACACATGTATTTTTACACTGGAAAAAGGATATACAAGGTTTTACTGGTTTTCCTTCTCTGATCGTGTACTTTTCTACAAATCTCATAGAAGGGATACTTATAGGGAAGAACTACTGTGCTCGTGTCTGGTAAGAGAAAGTTGCAGTGGTCCTGCAACCTACGCAACAGATTGCCAACATGATCCCCAAATAGGAAGGAATAATGGGTGAGTAACATCTCTAGATGGCCTATCTACAAAGCTTGTGCCTGTAATGAATGTACATGGAAACTGTTTTTCTCTCCTTGAGAATTCAATCCAAATGTCATTGTAAGCATAGTAATGTCCAAACTGTAAGCCCCATAGTTTGCAGCCACCCAAAATCACGTCAAAACCTTCCAATGTAATAACATATAGATAGTGAAGAAGTGCTCCCTGCTCACCTCCATTCCTACCATTTCACAAACCCTTAGACTTGGTAGTAGTTCTCTATCTGCTACCATGATACGCTTTCTTTCCTTCGGCTGAGCCTAAAACTGTAGATTGCATGTCACTGGTTATCATATAAAGTTGCGTTGCGCGATTCAACCAAAACCACAGTCATGCTAACTCCCACCTTGGCTCAAAAATGCATTGTTTGGGAATTTTGAATTCCTATAAGGGCATGGACGAAGATTTTTGGGCTCTCCCAAATTAGTAGCCACATTATTGTCGTTTTTGTCATCCATTTCTGACAATAGTAGTTTCTTTTATTAATGCCATGCTGTGTAGGTCCTGTTACATTTGAAAAAGAGCCTCTCGGCCATCTCCTCGCACGGTATATTTTAGATGAATGCGTGAGAGTTGGCCTTAAGGGGGAACCTATTGGTTCCCCGAGGCCTTTTATTAGAGGGCAATTATCGGTTAGGTATCCACACCTGTCAACCTTGTCTCGCATGGTCCATATTGAGACAACAGCCACAAATCCACATAAATTTCATAGAAGAAATGAGGTTTTGTTTTTTTTGTCCGGGGGGGGGGGGGGGGGGGGTGGTCCTCGAGCACAACATCTACATGAAGATGCCACGAACCAGCGTTAAAGATGGCCACCTGTTACTCTCATAAAATTGTAGTCTCTATGCCAACAATGTTTGGAATTACCCCAACTGCTCATCAATATGATCGGCCTGCTTTAGGGAGGATAACTCTTCCAAATGGTGGCTTCTCATTAGTGGCCTAAAGTGCATATTAAGAAGAATTTGAATTTATCTCAATCCATATGCGAATTTTCCATGTCCACTGGAGAACCCACAACTATGCCGCTTCAATGAGATTAATGGAGGCCAATACATTCCACCATTAATTATTTTATTTTGGATTAGAAATGAACTGCTCATATCGTGTGAATTACCCAATGGTTCTTTCCCATCATACGTAAGAAATTCTAGCTTGACCAATCATGTAGGATCCTTCAATGCGTCCCCATGGTGCGGGAATCCCATTTAGCTACTCCCGATTTCGTCCTACAAGTGTCTCCACCGCCGTGTAGTTGTGAAAGTGTGAGACCAGTAATACAGGCTGACAATGGCAATTTGTGTCTTGCTTGAGATGCCATCATATAGTTCTTCATTTGTTGCATATGTTCCATCATCAACTTGAGTTGGTAGTTCGCTTCCACTATGAAGAATGGCTATAATACTAAACTGTTACCGCCTCTGTGTATGATTGCGTAAATCGGCGGGGTTGGTGGTTAAATGCTAAAAGGCTTGATGAGATGTGCTTGCTTCCCAAGAGCCTCGAGATCGCCCTACGGTGAGAGAAATAGTCGAGCCTAATTCTTGACGTTGTGAGAGTTTCCAGGTGGAGCAGAGAGGAGGCGCGACTAGCGTAGGGATGTACTTGAATGTCGTTGAGTGGGAAGCGAAGGTGGAGATAACTATGGGTAGTGAGAGGGATCCCCAACCTCTTAAACAATGCACTAAAAATAGGTTTATTGCTTGCCTTGGAACTAATCTGTGGAGCCATAGAACCTATTACAATTATGCCCAACCTGTATAAGACAACACGAACCATGCAAATTAAAACAAACGTAAAAACAAAAAATAAAAAAAATGTGAGAATTAAAAGATAAATGGTCACTTTGAGATGTTATTGATGGTCAGGGCGCATTTATTGTACCCTAAACCATGAAGGAATCTTTTATCAGAGGGCAGTTATCCGTTAGATTTTCACACCCGTCAACCTCCTCTCGCATGGTCTACATCGATACAATGGCCACCAAGCAGCTCACATTTTATTGTGTGTGTGTTGGGGGGGGGGGGGGGGGGGCTTGAGCACAACATCTACATGAAGATGCTGTGGACCAGCGGTAAAGATGGCTACCTGCAACTCTCGTAAAATTGTAGTCTCTAACTCTCTATGTCAATAATGTTTGGAACTACTCATCAATATGATGCGACTGCTTTAGGGAGGATAACTCTTCCACATGGCTGCTTCTCAATGGTGGCCTAAAGTGCATATTAAAAACAATTTGAATTCGTCTAATGCCATGTGAAACTTTTCCATGCCATCGGAGAACCCACAACTGTGTGGCTTCGATGAGATTAATGGGGGCCAATCTATTCCACCATTAATTTTTTTTATTAGAAATTAATTGCTCATATCGTGTGAATTATCCAATGGATCTTCTTTCCTGTCATACGTAAGAAATTTTAGCTTGACCAATCTCAACACGACATTGTCACCATGGTAGGTACCTCATAGGATCCTTCAATGCGTTCCCATGGTGTGGGAATCCCCTTTAGCTACTCTCGATTTGGTTTTGCAAATGTCTCCATCATCTTGTAGTTGTGGAAGTGTGAGGCCATTAATGCATTCTGTCAGGCCGACAATGGTAATTTGTGTCTTGTTTGAGATACCATCAACTAGTTTATCACTTGTTGCATGTTTCATCATCAACTTGAGTTGGTCGTTCGCTGCTGCTATGTAGAATGATTCTAATACCAAACTGTTACAGGACCTGGTGCATGATCATGTAAATCGGTGGGGTTGGTGGTTCAATGCTAGAAGGTTCAATGAGGTGTGCTTGCTTCCCAAGAGCCTTGTGATCTCCCTATGGTGATTGAAATAGTGGAGCCTAATTCGTGGCATTGTGAGAGGTGTCGGGTGCAGCAGAGAGGAGGTGCTGCTGGCATAGGGATGCACCTGAATGTCGTTGAGTGGGTGACGAAGGGGGCGATAACTATGGGTAGTGAGAGGGATCCCTAATCGTTGCACTAAAAATTGGTTTATTGCTTGCCTTGGGACTAATCTGTGGAGGCATAAGCATCTATTACAAATTTGACAACCTGAAGAAGACCACCAAACCATACAAATTAAAACAAACACGGAAACAAAAAAATTAAAAATGGTAACAATTAAAAGATAAATTATCACTTTAAGGTGTTATTGATACTCGAGACACATTTATTGTGCCTTTATGTCCAACCACGAAGGCATTCATAATATAGTCATGATTAATATATTGTCTTGCAAATTATGCATGTTTGTTGCATGAACTTTTGCACCATATTTCTGATGTTCATTATGGAACCTAGACATAAAATGATGGTCTATACTAGATTTGACATCAAAGCTTAATGATGGTGATCGGCTGCATGATTGTGTTTGATGGAGGAGATCGGGCCACCACTCCGCGAGACCCGTTTTTGCATATTTGACGGAGATTCATTGAACGGATCGGCGATCCGAAATTGAGCGCGTCTCGAGCATCATTTTTCATTTTATATGTATTTTATTTTATTTTTTGGCATCTGTGTAGTGTTTTAGGACACCGGGCGTAACGAATGATCATAGCCGTTCATGCCGGGTGCCCAACCGCCCTTTTCGTTATAAATAGGGACGGGTGTTCTCATTTTTAATCATTGCTGAGTTCTGTGAGAGAATCTAGATCCGACAGTCACTTATGGTGCTATGCCGCGAGCCCCTGGGTGCGATGTCCCTGTTATTTTGAGTTATTCCCGATTTACTTTTCTTTTTCCCGTTGTTATCCCACACTGTTCCCTCCCCCTCTACCCACGATATCTTCATCCACGAAGGAGAAAACCGCTATTCATCCTTCCCAGCGTGAAAATTGCTCGAAACTTTACGTAACCACCACTATTCATCGTCTTCCCGATTCACAACCATTACCGGGTGGGATCTCATCAGGTAGGTATCGACACTCCCCCCTCCCCCTCCTATCCTATCATTCTCCCTGGTTGATCGACAACCATGCCCTAATATCCTGGACGGTGTACCAACCCCAATCCTCGTCTGTTTCCCCACCATGTTCCTTCGATCTATAATGACCCTCCTTGGTTCTGTAGATTCCGCAAAATTTGTCGCTCCATGTTCACTATTCCCCAATCCCGCTGAAAATTGATATCAACCAGCACCAGTTCCCTTTTGGTTCTAACGAGCAGCAGCCTTCCCCCACTTCTATCCCAGCACGCCCACAGTTTCTCTTGATATCGTAAGCATCCTTGGCAACGTAAGCTTTCTCATACACGTTCTTCATCTTGTTCCAGCAGTTCTCACTCCCTCAAAGTTCTCAGCTCCATTTCCAACATTCCAGAATATTCTCTCTACCAGCAACAGTACACCCTCATCTCCACCCTACGCACGCCCCATTTACCCTTCCAGCGGTATCACTCCTCACTCCTCCATCCAGATCTGAAATTGATTGCTTCATTATAGCCGTATTCATCATCTCATGGAGCCACGCCGACCGCCGTCACCGGAACTTTGTGATTGTGAGTATTATTGTTTTGCGTTGTATTTTTTGTACTAAATTTGAGATGAGCATATTATATTTGTTTGGGTATTGAGATTGCTAGTGCTATTGTTCAATTTCTTTGAATTCTATAAAACATATTTGTCTAAATTTTAGTGAATAATATCTAGCGTTGAAGAACGTGATTATTTGCTCGCCCGCGCGAATGTTACTCTGAACAATGTATTGCTTTGCTATCAGTGTATAAATTTATTCTTAATGTTTAATCCAGATAAATTGAAAATATGCACACAACATTTAGATTGGGCTTGAGTGCATTCATTTCACATATGCACGCATGATTGCATTAGCGTGGTGTCGACACCATCACATTCACATAGGACCATCCTGCGTCTGTTTGGTATCAAAGCCCCAGGTCAGTGGTTACTTTAAAATACACGGGACTACATGTTATGCCATCCAATGCCTTATTATAGTGGTCGTCACTACACATGCCCTCAATTTGAGGAACCACTGCCCGTCTACGTTCGATTCCATAGTGTCGTCAGAGAGGTCTTCACATTATTATGATGATTACCATCATCCTTATCCTCACACTCGAGGGGATCCTATTGATCCTTCTACGCGACTTTATGAGGGTAGAGTTGAGTTTCGTTTAGGTTATCATCGCCATACATCTTCACTTTTTGAGGAACCAGAGTCAGGTCATCGTCGCTACCCATCTCCTCTATTTGAGGAACCTGAGTCCGTATATACACGACGACCACCATACGCTCGTAGGTCTCATGTCCAACCACAAGCACTACATGATTATGTTATAGACGACCATTTCGATGACCTTTTAGAATCTTATATAGGTCACCTTCATCGAGTAAACGTCACACGTAGTGGCCTTTCTGGTGTTTCAAAAGCGAACATAACAGATGCCGAATTACAACAATGAGTTCTTAAGAAGTTTGATCAATTGGATGCACAATTTGACGACCTTTGTACCCACGTTGCCGCCATTGAGGGTCGACAAGAGCACTCCACTTTCCAAAGTAGGGAAATTTCACCTACTCTACTTGACATTCTCTTTGAGGAAAAACGGGCTGTCCTCCCAACACAGAATGTGTTGTTATGAATCAGCCACCACGAGAGACTGCTCCACTTAGAGAGCCTGTCGTCGACACTATACCTATTAACTCACTATTGAGTATAAACTTTTCCCACACTTCATCTGATGGCGCACCAAAGCCTACTAGTGATCTCGTGGTAGCCACTCACCCCTTTCGGAGAGATGACCCCTTATGATGGTTTGTTTCTGGAGGACCATTCCTCTGTTGACAGGTTCTTTGACAACTCCCCTGTTGAGCCTTCAAATGGGCCACCTCGTCCTTGTGAGGAAGAGATTGAGGTTAGTGACACACTTATGAATATTGAGACATTGACATCTCTTCCATCATCGCTCTTGATATCGATAATGCTCCAGAGAGAGAATCTTGAGTGTAGCATCCAATATGTACGGTTTTCCCTAAGAACACTTAAGTAAAATTTGGATGTTTTAAGTGTTTGTCATCTAGTCACATGCACTTGTGATGAGTTTTGGGCCGTACCACCTGCTGACCTGCTAGATAAGTTCTTTCTCATGAGGGACAGTCACCACACACTAGAGTCCCATCATATTGTCGATGCTCATGATTGTCACTTAGGTGATTATCATATTCACTATCGTTTTTCATATTTCCCTCATGGTGAGCCTTCTGATGCGTCACATTCCCTTAGCAAATTTGTTACGTTTGTTGCGCTTCACTTGTATTATTGTTTATATGGGAGCACTCTATATGTTTTTGGGGCCTACGTTGGTACTCGCTGTATTTGTGATGAATTTTATTACACCACTTCTAGTGAACCCCCGGATGAGCCACATGTTGATCCACCGCTCGGTTGGATATATTCATTTTTAGTAGGATACTCAAGTTTGAGAGTGCACTTAATATCCCACTGATCTTATGTCTTACTACTCGCACATATAGAGACAATCCACACACTATATTGACACATCTTATTACCGTTGTCTCTGATGTTCATTGGAGTGTTCATTGCGCTCGCGACGAATTCTTCCATGACCCACCTTCCGAGCCTGCTGATCACGCACCTATCTTAGGATTTTCTTTAGTACCAAAACCCACCGGTTTACAGAGTTATTCATGTTAGTAGTTCATCTTTTACATGCATTGTTTGCTCATTTACATTTAGTGCATGGTTCATTTGTGCTGCATGATTCACAAATGTTGTCTGTCTTGCATCATTTGTATGTTTTGCATCATTTGCATGAAATGCATGAATTACTCCTGAAGGAAACTATTAGTAATTGCAAATTATATAAATTATGGCAGATTTGCACAGAAGTGAACAACATGTTTGTGTGTGCGAGCATGTCATGGTTGGACTTTGCAAGATCTCCCAAAAGGAGGCACTACTAAATTACAACTTAAACGAATGAGTCCTTATAGGGTTATAAAGAAAGTTGAGACAAATGTATATGAGATCAATTTCCCTGCAGATATGGGTATTCGCCCCGTATTTAATACGAACAATTTGGCACATCACTTTGAGCCTCTCGAGCACATGAACCGATACCTTGAGCCTCTTCTGACATCCTCCCAGTTACAGTATGACACTTTCTTTGTTCACCTTGGACGAGCACTCACGGACTTGCCCGCACCTCCTATGATTCTACCGGGTTTTCTGGATCCACCAACACGAGAGGTGAGAGCCGAGAGCATTAGTGATAGTGTGATGGACTAGTGTACCTCCACCACAGATGGTCCTTTTGCCGTTATTTGGTGCATGAGAGTTGACATTCCACCTTTGATGATGCTTGGATATTGGCGACGAAGCTTGATAGACTTACCCCTGATCTTTGATTACAACTTATTCATCTTCATTCCTCGGAGATGAATGTTTTCCAGTCGGGGTGAATTGGATATTGGGAACCGTTTTTGCATATTTGACGGAGATGCATTGATCGAATCAGCGATCCGAGATCGCGAGTGCGTCTGGAGCATCATTTTTATTTTATATGTTATTTTATTTTATTTTTTTGGCATGTATTTAGTGTTTTAGGACACCGGGGGTAACATATGTTCATAGCCGTTCACGCCGGGTGCCCAACCGTCCCTCTCGTTATAAATATGGGCTGGTGTTCTCATTTTTAGTCATTGGCTGAGTTTTGTGAGAGAATCTAGATCTGAAAATAACTCGTGATGCGATGCCGCGAGCCCCGGGGTGCGACGTCCTTACTATTTTGAGTTATTCCCGATTTACTTTTCATTTTCCCATTGTTACCCTACACTATTCCATCCCCCTCTACCCACGAGATCTTCATCCATGAAGGTGAAAATCGATGTTCATCCCTCCCAGCATGAAAACCACTTGAAACTTTACGTAACCGCCACTATTTATCGTCTTCCAGATTCACAATCATTACCGGGTGGGATCTCATCCCGTCCCCACTCCCCTTCCTTCCCCATCGTTCTCCCCGGTTGATCGACAACCATTCCCTAATCTCCTGGACAGTGTACCAGCTCCAATCCCCGTCTGTTCCCTCCTCCCCGTTCTCACAATCTGCAACCCTTCCCTGGTTCTTTAGATTCCGCAAAATCTGTCGCTCCCTGTTCACTATTCCCCAATCCCGCTGAAGATTGATAGCGGCCAACGCTAGTTCCCTTCAGTTCTAACAACCAGCAGCCTTCCCCCACTTCCATCTCAGCACGCCCACAGTTTCTCCTGATATCCTAAGCCTCCCTGCCAACGTAAGCTTTCTCCTACAGCTTCCTTCATCCTATTCCAGCAGTTGTCACTCCCTCAAGGTTCTCAGCTCCATTTCCAACATTCCAGAATACTCTCCTTACCGACAACAGTGCACCCTCACCTCCACCCCAACCTCAAGCCCCATTTACCCTTCCAGCAGCATCTCTCCTCAGTCCTCCGTCCAGATCTGAAATTGATTGCTTCATTACAGCCGTATTCTTCATCTCGTGGATCCACGTCGGCCGCCGTCACCGGAACTCTATGATTGTGAGTATTATTGTTTTGTGTTGTATTTTATGTTATTATATTTGAGATGAGCATGTTATATTTGTTTGGGTATTGAAATTACAAGTGCTATCGTTCAATTTGTTTGAATTCTATAAAACATATTTGTCTAAATTTTAGTGAATAATATCTAGCGTTGAAGAACGTGATTATTTGCTCGCACGCGTGAAAGTTATTGTGACCACTGTGTTGCTTTGCTAGCCGTGTATAAATTTGTTGTTAATGTTTAGTTCCAGATAAATTGAAAATATGCACGCAACATTTAGATTGGGCTTGATGCATTCATTTCACATATGCACGTAGGATTGCATTAGCATGTTGGCACCGTCACATTCACATAGGACTGTCGTGCGTCACTTAAACTGCATCACAATGTCTTATAGACATGGGACATAATATCATGGTTTGTTAAAATAACCAAAAAATATGCGATAAAAAGAAACTTTTAGCTATTATCCTAATCAATTTCAACTTGATTATTATTGAGTACTAGTGATATCAGAGCAATATCTATATCTACTTGTATGATCTCTATAGACATGGGACATAATATCATGGTTATCTTATACCCACATGTACCTTTTATTGATAATATCATAGCTATAATTAATTATGTATCTCTTTTAGTATCTTATAGACACATGTACCTTTTATTGATAATATCATAGCTATAATTAATTATCTATCTCTAGTCGATCTTCATCCTATATAAGGAGTTAATATGGAGAGTTAGCTTGTCTGGGATATTAATGTGTTTGATTCTCTTTAGAGAGAAAAATTCTTAGAGAGATCCCGCTCTCAAGAATTCAGATAGAGAGCATCTCTCACTATTATGTATAAAGTTCCTCTTTAATTCAATCTATTTCATTCTTCTATAGCTTACAACTATCAATTAATCCGACCTCCTGTCTCCACACACCATCAAAAAGTGGAGTTCAGGACCAGCATTCGCTTTCTCCCTGCGCCATGGACATCACTACGGATTGCTCCATACACACTTCAACAAGTTAGACACCATCATGGGCGATCAACTCTCAATGGTACGCACGCTACACCAATGACTCCCCTACTCCGACTGCTATAGACGACCCCCTCAACAACTCCACGGATCCCACTTCTGCCATGCTCTCCACTGGTGCTAATCACCCAGTTTTGCGCCATCCTACCCACACAGCTAGTTTGCTCGTAGAGGCCCTTACCTCACTTCCCAAAAATACCCTATCGTCCTTGAGATACTCGACAACACGCAAGAGAAGTAATCAGAGAGAGTTCTTGTTTTGCATTACATGGATGACTCACTTAAATGATAATGACTCATTGGATGCATATGATCTCAGCGAGCAAAAGTTCACTGAATAAATCACACCGACATTAACCTTCTTGCTTCCAGGCATTGCCACCCTACCATCCTCCAATTCTCCGTCCATGCCAACCCCGTCCCAGCGGCTCCGCTACACTATGTTGTTAAAGATACGTCCATGACTAAAGACTCGCCAGACTTAGAGGTTTGCGTCTTTTGAGTATAAATGACACGACTGAATGAGATTTCTGTTGCAAATTTTTGTTTCTAAAAAAATACTAATAATATAAGAACTTGTTACGGATCTGTCATCAGTTATCTTGCATTGTATCCGCCATCAATTATCTTGCATTATTATTATTTATATGTTGAGTCGTGTCACAACATTTAAGTGTTTTAATATTTGTTGTGTGTTTGTGTTATCTATCTCTCTCTAACTTCCCCTCTCTCTCTAGTTCTTCCCTTCCCTCCTCCCTTCTAGAGTTTCGTCTCTCCCTCACCTCCGCCGACCCTTTCCCTTGCCGGATTCCTCCTGGAATTTATCCGCGATCATAACAAGTTGTCCGACCTGCCATCTCGCCGCCGGTGCTAGAATCGTCCGTACGATTTATGAGATTTACGATTCGGCCAATTCCATACGGGCGGCTACAGTGCCGGATCGTCCATACGGGGCCGATTCCGCGCCTCTCCTTTTATTTCCGCACGACTACAGGTCTGGTCGCTGTTCCGCACCTCTCCTGCATCGTTGCTGCCCTGCTACGCCCAATCCATCATCTACAGCAGGCCCTCCGCTTGTTCCGACTCGTGTGCGTTGCGAGTTCCACCGATCCCGCGCGGGGACTCCACGCTGCGACGCCTCCTCCTTCCCCGAACGCCATTCTCCAGCGCGGTTGGATGCCAGAGCCCCTATTCTGCCGATCTCCCACCGGATCCGCCCTTCCAGCCGCTCTCTGACGCCGTACCACTGCCCCGCCACCTGCGTCCTCGCTACTAGCCACCGTCGGAGGCCGCCTTCCCTCTTTTGTGCCCCGATCTATTGCAAGACAACCTAGGCGACTATTTCGACCAGCGCTCACATCCGCCACTTCCAGCGCTCGCCTCCGCCGACTTGCGCTCCGCCTTTCTGAACACCAATTGGACGTAGAATCTTGGGTTCCACCGTCTTCTTCATCAAATGAGCCCCTCCTACCGGCTACTTCCCGCCAGATCTGCCCTTTCTACACATCAATCAGTTGGCATCATCTCCAATCTACACCCTTGGCACCATGATCGCCGCCCAATCGGCCGCTCCTAGGACGCTGTTCTTGCCGCCGCCGGACACCAGCCCTCTGCTGGATTTTTTGCCCTCGCTGCACAAATACAGGCAACATGCCCCTCTCTCCACGCCAAAGTCGATCGTCTTCTCGCTCTCGACAGACGGGTCTTCACAACCTCCCACGCGGCTCCCTGCCCTAGGTTGCCTCCTCCACGGTTGCCTCTTGCACCATGCGAGAGTTATCCTGCCATGCCGCCCCCAACAATCCTCTACGACACCAACTTGCCCCTCCGCCCCGCAGTCGATCCTCCCATCAAAAGCGCACCGGCCGCTGATGTACCACCTCTCTCTATGGTGGTCGTCCCTCCACCGCTTTCGGCCACCTCGCCGGTCACCCGCTCCGCCGCCTCCGTTAAACTCGCCGACTCCTTTACCGACTCTTACTCTGCCGGCCCGGTATTTCCGCCCCCTTCCGTCCATCTCACCGTCTCCTCTCCCGGCTCTTGCTCCGCCGTCCCTTGCCTTGTCGCTTCTACAGGCTGCATCGTCGCCCTTTCTGCCGCCCCGTGCTCTGCTGACCTTGGCGGACCCGTTCCTGCTACCGGCCGTCGCGTCTCCGCCATCCTTGTGGCTGCTGCTCACCACCGCTCCACCGATCTTGTGAAAGCCATTGCTTCTGCCGCCCATCTTTCTGATAGCTCCGCCGCTACTCGCCAACTCCGCCGTCGCTGCTACGCGCAACCTGGTCTTATTCTGGCGGGAGGTCAAGGTACCCGATGATCTGATTACCCGCTTGGTACACGACCTTGAGGGGAAGCTCGTTTTGAAGGACGGATGAAGTATTACGGATTCGCCGTCAGTTATCTTGCATTTTATCCGCCATCCGTTATTTTGCATTATTATTATTATTTATATGTTGAGTCATGTTATATCGAGTCGTGTTGTAGCGTTTACGTGTTTTAATATTTGTTGTATGTTTGTGTTATTTACAATTATGACATTGACGCCTATATATAGGGCCGATGGGGTCTTGTAATTTTTATGCAAGAAATATTAGTGAAGTTCTCCATCTCTCTCTAACTTTCCCTCTCTGTCTCTAGTTCTTCCCTTCTTCCCTACTCCCTTACAGGGTTTCTTCTCCGCCGACCCTTTCCCTTGCCGGATTACTCCTGGAATTTATCCGTGATCGTAACAGAACTCAATAATTTTTACACAATGTAATGTTTGTGAAACATATAATATGATGCAAATGACCATACTGATTCGATTTGTAAGAGATTAATGATAATAATGAATGATTAATGAGTAGAATAGTCGAAAAAGATAATCAAGAAGATGAACTGATATTTGATGTTGATTTTTTAAAATGAATGTGGTTACGCCTTGCATTTGTTAGGTGCGCGCATGTGCCTTGAGCCTAGGCTCTAAGATCTCTTTGCACAGCACCTTGAGCATAGGCTCCAAGAGTGCAAGATCTCTTTGTGCCTTGGTGTGCTTTGAGTCTTTAATAACTAATCCGCCACATCATTAGACCAAACAACGCCGACTCCGCACCCCCATCCCTTGCAGCCTCGCCGCCGCAGCACGCACATCATCCAATTCTCCAATCTCCGTGCATGTTGAATCACGTCCACCCCACATGCCTTGAGCCCCCTATTGACACCAAACAATCCAACTTTATTTTTTCTACCGTGGGCCCCATCAACAGACCTAGTAAACTTTCTTCGCCACGGACCCATTATATATACTCATCTCCTACCCATTTTCAATATATATCCTTTATTACTTCCTTCCTTTGCCCCCCCCCCCCTGCAGGTACCACCATACAAAATTCCTTCCCTTACAATTTTTAACCAGACTTGCAGCATCACATATTCACCCAACCGAACAGTCATCTTTCTCTTACACTTAATGAACCCCATCAATTCCTTCATATGATAAGACGATTCCATCTTCACACCGCGTCATCTTTTTAATTTCATATAACTACTATTGCGGTGGAAGACCTAAGTGTTCCTCAGTTGCTCTTTCTATCATCATGACTCCGGCCGAAGTCTTGACCACAAGAAAAGCCTTCATGTTTGACTCCCGTTTCTTGAACTTGAGAATAAAGTCCATTTTACGGATGATGTGTTAACACGATATGCCCTGGTGGATAAGTGTCACGCGCGCTCGGAAACCTCACTTCGCAATAGTTCTCTCAAAGACAGCTACCTTCAATGTATAATATCATAGCTATATTTTTTTTGTATTTTATCTTTTGGTATGATTTGTCTTTATGTATTTGTTTATGTATTTTATGTATTTTATCATAGCCCATGCTCGAGAACTTCGAGCATGGGCTATGAAGAAGCTCGTTTTATATATATATATATATATATATATATATATATATATATATATATATATATATATATATATATATATATAATACAACAAAAGTTTTCAAAAAAGTAAGACTTTCATGCACATTTGGAGTCATTAAATCTGAGATCGCTACTGTAGCACTCTAGGGATCTGACAAGCCGGTGAAAAAAGCGGCCGAAGGCCTCCCGAAGCATCAAGCACGGGCGTTGTTTGAAGCCCGTGCAAGGCCGCTCGAGAACTAGCATGGGCATGAAGAAGCTCGTGTGTCTAAATTAAGCACAAAAAAAAAGATTTTGTTTTGCATAATTAAGGTCCGGTTCATGCGGTCGTAACCGCATGCCCGGTGAAAATAAGTCCTTCCAAACAGAGCCTTATTAATGATGTGATATAGCTTGTAATCTGATGATCAAATCAATTGGTTTTATGGTAATCGTTGTCTGTTGTTGTGGGGTTGGACAGAACAGATGCTATGCAGTCATTAATTTTGTAAATTCGGTCCCCATTTAGGGCTGGCGCTTAATATATCTTTATCTAAAATTTATTTTTGAAGGAAATGCTTCGGCCCATCCCGGTAGCTCTGGCATCATGCACTCGTTTCTTCGAGGCAATGTCTGCAATGAGGGAGTCTTTTGTCATCCTTCAAAATCGCCGGGTGCCACCGAGATCGACTTCATTAACAGCCAGAGACTCGTCGGCTGATGACTCAAAATACTTCACTCCTTAGAGGACGGAGGCAACGGATGAGTCATCATCACAGCAGTTATTTTTCGTCGTCATTTAGAAGTTTTAGCTTGGCTGTTGTACCTTGAATACATTCAATTGATCACCCGAAGAATTAGAAAGTGAGATTGTTATAACTAATTATGCAAACTTCCCGGGTGAGTTATGGTAAATGTAAAAGACTTTTGATGTGATTGTAATAATGTTATAATGACTAAAACTAGATATGCATGGAAAAAAAACCATATAATAATAATAATAATAATAATAATAATAATAATAATAATAATAAAGATACTGCTGTGTAGTACATAATCGGCCGGGGATTGAATGCTCCATCGTTTTTTACTGTTACATCTCCTCTTCATTTGCGTAATGTAATAATCCGGGATTGTTAGCTTCTCATTTTTTGATCATGCAACATTCCCTCCAGCTACTGAACTCTCATTGGCCTCACTCAAATTTCTGCTAAACCCTCTAAACATACAACTTTTGATCATCCATGAAATTGCTACACTTCATTGTTGTTTCTAATTTTGGGGAATAATAATAACAATGATAATAATAATAATAATAGCAAATAGCTTGAATAATGGAGTAAAACATCCATCATCCATGAAATTCACGGCGAATAAATCATACTATAACTCTAAAGCTCTTCATAGCATGAATGAATGCATTGATGGAAATGGTGTAATACAGCAGACCAGAGAGAATATATTATTATATACAGAAGAAGAGAAGAAGAAGAAGATGTTGAGTAAAAAATGACAGACTCCATGAAAGGAGGCCGGCGGAGCATGCTGGTCAGAAAAATTCCACCTTAGCCGCCGATTTCAGGTCCTGGGGGCCGCCGCCGTCCGCGCTTTCATTGTGCTGGAGCTTGGGCACTTCCGGCGGGCACGCGCACCGTATGAGAGCCCAGTTGAGGCTCTGGAAGAAGGGGTGCTGCTTAATCTCCGCGGCTCCCCGCTTGTACGCGAGTCGCTGCTGAGGATCCTTCACCAGCAGCCCTCTTATCAAATCCTTTGCCGCAGAGCTCGTCGACGGCGTTTCCGGGATTCTGAGGGGCTCGCACACCACGTTGAATAGGGTGGCTCGATTCTCCGACCCCTTGAACGGCGTCTTCCCGAACAAGAGCTCGTACAGAAATATGCCAAGAGTCCACCAGTCCACCGCGCTCCCGTGGCCCTCCCCCTTTATGATCTCCGGGGCCAGATACTCGTGAGTGCCCACGAACGACATCGACCGGGCGCCCGTCGGCTCCGCGCTGAGCTCGGGGATCAACCGGCGCCCGCTGCCGATAACCGCCCTCTTGGATGATCTGCCGGAGAGGAGGAAGCGCGGGGCGAAGCAGCCGGGCTGCATGCACGAAGACGGCTTGATGCAGGGCGTCTGAACGCAGTGCCCGGAGGCGGCGGCGGAGGAGCTTTTGTTCAGGCGATGGGCGTCGCCGGAGTTGGAGGTCCTGATGAGGGTGGGAGAGAAAGTGCAGCAGAGGGAGAGATCAAAGTCGGAGAGCATGATGTGGCCGTCCTCCCTCAGCAGCACATTCTCCGGCTTCAGATCTCTGTAGACGATGCCCAGCATGTGCAGGTACTCCAAGGCCAGCAGAATTTCCGCAACATAGAACCTGCACAAACATCATTATTCATTAATTTAAGTTGCTGCGCCTGCGTCCTAGTCCTAGCTTGCTTGCTTGCTTGCTTGGGGGGGATATTAATTAGACGAGGCCCAAAATAATTGAATTGGTGCCCGGAACGCAAATTTGCAATAATTCGATGTTGTTATATATATAAACCCTTCTTTAGGTAGTTAGAAGAATATAGAAGAGGATGCACATTAATAATTAAAGAGGAGAAAGAATGTTGAATTGATTTTCAGAGAATTAATTTTCAGATTGAAATTTGAAAGTGCGACAATTCCGAAGTCTATTATTTTTATGTATTTTTTTTTATAAAAAACAATTTTATTTTAAATAAAATAAAAAAAAGTAGAGTTTCTTTTGTTTTATTTTTATTTTGGGTGTATGATCCGTGGACAATCCTCAGAGTCTGAAGATTTTGACTTCGACCCTGAGATCGAACGCTCCCTTGCGCGTATCCGTTCTCAACGCCGAATTCCTTCTTGAGACCCCGAAGAATCTATCGGAGAACCCTCTGTCGTAGTTATGTCCGCCCCTAGCTAGCTAGCTTGCTAGCAGCAAATGAAATGAATAAATTGAAGGAAGGGGGGAGGAGGTACTCCATCACCTGGCGGCCTGCTGGGAGAAACATTTGGCGGGCATCCTCTGGCGCTGGGCATGCAGATCTCCGCCGGAGCAGTACTCCATCACCAAGCAGGAGTGCTGCTCCGTTTCGAAGTGGGTGTAGAGCGTGGGGAGAAAGGGGTGATCCAGACGCCCCAATATGTCCCTCTCCCTCCGCGCCCTCCCCAGCTTCTTCCTCCACCCTACACCCTCCATCTTGTTCATTATTTTCACGGCGAAGCTGCAGCTCGTCCCGCTCAGCTCCGCCAGATACACGCTTCCGATATCCCCACACCCCAGCTTTTTCTGGAGGATGAAGTGTCCCAGCCCTAGATCGCCTTCCCGGGATATCGCCGCCCGGATCGCCTTCCATCGCGCATCGTTTCCCCTGTGGGGCTTGCTGCTCCCACTGCAGTACTCCTCACTACTCCCCTCGCTGCTCCTTCTCCCTTCCCCTCCGCCGCCACCGGATCCTGCTCGCTGTGACCGGCAGCTGCCGGATTCTAGCTCAATAACCGGCCGATCCGACGGTCCGGGGAAGGATATGGCTGCTGCGAGATCCCCTCCGCCGTCATCGTCGTCGCCGTGATTATTTAACAGAAGCAGTTGCCCCAGGGATGAAGAAGATCGATGGTGATGTCGTGGGTTGCGGTGATGGACTGCGGCGCCAAGGCAGATGTCGTCGTCGTCGTCGTCGTGTCCGTTGGCGGAAGCAGCGCGCACGGCGGGAAGAGGGTTATTGGGGCCGGCGGAGACGGTGGATGCGGCGGCCATGTAATCAATCGGTTTCTGAGCTTCCTAGGTCTAGCTTGGGAGGGTCATGGAGGAGGATCGGAGTTTAAGGCGGAGGCCTGCTGCATCGCATCGGTATTCGGTGGTGGTCTCTCTCTGTCTTCTCTGCTGTCTGCTCCCAATTGTATTGTATCGTTGGAAAGTGTCTTCCGTACAGTAAAACACCCAACCATAGTATCCGGTCAAGTTAGTACGTCATCCATCCCCATAATACTCGTCACTCAGTCTTGCACGATTACAATCTTAAAAGCATCCCACCGACCGAGGAACAAGAGATTTCTATTTAATTAACTAATAATAATAATAATTTGTGTTTAATATATTAATATATTAATATATATATATATTCATATTTCTTTAAAGCATTCATTTGAGATAAACATATCACTTATGTCAATCTTTTATAAAAAGTATTATACATAAATTATTGAAAAGTCAATTAATTATTATTGTTCTTCATGTTAATTTTGAAGAGATCGATAAAAAAAAATGAAGCATGGATTTATTATTATCTGTGGATTACAAAATCGTTGTAACTTAATTTTTAAGTGAATAAATATCTTTAATAACTAGAAGACTATAAAAAAGAAAGAAGAAGAAAAAGATAGAGAGGTGCACTTAAACTAAAAGTCTTATCATATTGTCTCTTGCTTTCTATTTCTTTTCTCCATAATAATCTTATATTAATTATATTCTGTATTAATAGTAGCCGGCTTAGGAGAATAAATTTGAATTAATATTTCCTCAACATATCAAATAATAATATTGAAAAGCAAAGTCTTATTTTAAAATATGTTATAAAGACAATAAGAAATATTTTATATATATATATATATATATATATATATATATATATATATATATATATATATAAATTTTGGATAAGACGGGGCGGTGAGGTCCATCATAATTTGTATTGCACGATGCTGCTGCATATATATATTATAAAAAGTTCAATCGATCCATCATGACCTCATTAAGGATGCTAATGCTTAATTATGAATAAATTGCACGTTTCGCAAAGCAAAAACAATAAGATTATTTATATTAATTAATTAGTTGCCGCGGGGCGGGTAAAATCTGAAGGAAGGCAATACTACATCAACAATAGAATATGAAAATATGTGTTAAAAAATGCCGCAAAATTGAATGCTGTGATATCTATTTATCATCTAGCTAGTGAAATAACGGCCTGTTGCGCTGCTGATTGCCGACGTTTCCTATATATTATATTGACCAAAGGATCTGCTTGTTTTGGTGTGTTTGCTCCATTTTTATTGGGAGCAAAATGTGATCACTATGCTAACAACATTTCTTTGATAGCTCTAATTTTGCCATCCATTGTTCCAAAATGTCATTTTTGATCTTTCTTCGAGAACCCAGCAGCGGCCCCGCTCAATTCCTCACTGCTCTATTGGCAGTGCTCTCATTTTCACCGCTCCAACTCTTGCCTTTGAAACCACAAAAACCTTGTGTTATTTTTTCCGTTCGTTTTCCCTTGATTCCTTATATTGGATGATGTCATTAACTCCAAATATTCAGAACAAAGCCATAAATTTCTAAAATAAAAAATAATTTCCTTTACATCAAAAAACATTTAACAGCATTTATTATTTTGGTAACAATATCAATATGTGAAAAAAAAAGGATTACCATGAAAAACTATATGGGCAACACAAAAAAAATATACATGAAATTCTTTGAAAGCCAGATATATAACAACATCATCATGAACTATATATGAAATTTTGAGAGAGAGGAAGGAGAGGCAGGCGTTTACCCATTATAATCTTCTGCTGGTCAAGGTAGAATGCACGGCAATGCAGGAGACGGTGAGCTTGATGATTTTTGGAGCAGCTCTCTCTGTCTGTCATCTGCAAAGCACATGACAGTATTTGTGCATACCTCCATAGCGGATCGCGGCGGAGTCGGCTTAAAATCCTGCAGTTTAGAGTACTCCACGATCAGGTGAAACATATAATCGTATACACGATCCATGCTCAGATCCTCCATTAATTTCTGCCCCCTTTTTCCGACGGCCTCCGCCTGCAACAGGGGAATTAATTATGAGGCCGGCCGCGTGTCAAGAATTGCTAATTGAAGTAACTGATGCTAGCTCTTGAATTAATTACTGAGACATACCTGAGAGGGGTGGATGTTCCCCCAGTCCACAGCAGACAATATTGAAGGGCACATGCTCGTGAGATTGACGGGAAAATATGTTTCGCCGGCGACGAGCGCGCGGCTGAAGAAGTCCTCATATTGTGGGTCTATGATAAGCGAGACGGACCCGCATGAAAGAATATACTTGAGACTCACGGACCAAGCAAAACCTTCGGCATATATTTTATAACTGCAGATATAACTAGGGCGCGTGACTGTTGAGTAATGCATGCTTCATGAAGATGTAATATATTTTGGGCATCTTTACAAATATTTAAGCTAGTATATAATAAATATCTCACCGGTGCTTGCACTGCTCTGAAAGCTTGGAATTCTTGAAACCGTCGTTTGATTCTTGTACCCAGTCCTGCAATCCATACACCAGACTTATTATATCCTATTAATTACCCAAATCTCCTCAAGGAGTTTGCAAATATTTACAGGCTGCACTCCTCTATCTATTCAAATTACATTTCATAACATTCATTCATGTACAAAAATCTCTCTTACAAAAATATCTCTTTCATTGCATATGCAATGAAATGTACATTTATGGGAGAAGCTTTTGTAAATCAGAGGAGTGCAACCTTCAAATCAGAGGAGAGGCCCAGCTGGTAATCATTTTTTTATTGAAGGAAAATATTAAGGGGTTATTATTCTCATATATATATGTACTTGACGCATGATTTGGGCTTTCCACTGCTTTGTGTCGTTGCAGTTTAGTAGTTCCATCCGTGCTGTAGACTGAACGTCAGGATTGCCCTTCCAGTATGCGATGGCCTCCCTGTTCTTCCATGGAATTGCTTGTGAGGAACGCTTAATCTCTCTGAACTGTTCGTCCCATGGTTTGATGTTTACCTCAGGCCTGCATCAGATAATGCTCACGCAATTAACATTATAATACCGATTCCTCATTGGAAATTGTTCATTCACACTTAAAAGAACCAACATTTGATGCAATTTTCTTCGATCTACGATTGAAATCGGGTGGATGTCCTCTCAATCCTCATCAATGTGGTCTAGAGTCTCATTAACTCTAATTCTTTGGTAACCATGTTTGGAATCAAATTTGGTTCGGGGCCTAATGGATTAGACCTATCATAGGTATTGATGGGGTCTCCCTCAATTTATAGGAATTCCGAAGTCGGAATTCCCATGTCCCCCACTAGATGAGTGGAAGTTATGGAAAAAACCGCTGCACACGCAATCGGCACACCCAATCCGCTCCTGATCAATGTATCAACCGCCGTCACACCACCCACCGGAAAACCTCCGGCAGGCCGCCCGCCGCCAGGCCCTCCACCACCGCGGCCGGCCATGCCGCCGGCCAGCCCCCCTCGGCCGCCTGCCCTTAGAGGCGCTCCCGCAGCGCGCTGCTGCCCCCCCCCCCCCCCTCGGCTAGCCGCCATTGGCCGTGCGGCGCACGACCGCTTAAGTCTCGCGGTCAGCCGTCCTAGGCCGCGCGTGGCCGCGTGGTTTCCGCGTCCGGTCTCCGGCCGGCAACCCTTGGCCACGAGGCCGCATCGCACAATCGCGTCCCCCCACGGCCAGCCGCCCTGGGCCGTGTTCCCGCGGAGTGGCCCTCCCTGGCCGGCCCCGTCACCGGGTCTTACCACCAGTCGGCCTCCTCGCCTCCGACCGACCCTTTGGCTGCCGCCTAACCGCCGCCGTCCGATCATATTCACGCGATCTTCACCATCTGATGCGCGGGCAACCACCCAAATACGGGTGGGTGCAAATATCCGAAATTATATCGGTCTGCGCATAGTAAAATCACTAAAATAATGCGCTCATCAGACTATATTAAACTGACCTGCAATTAGTAATTATGGTGGTTACAGTCAATGTTGTCAAAAACGCGTTTTTGCACGTAAGATCGTATGATCTTACGATTTTTACGGGGGATACGATCTTCGGGGAAGCCTAGATCGCGTGCACCATAGAAACGGTAGGATCGCCGTTTAGGATCGTAGGATCGTACGATCCTACGATCCTAAACGATCCTACCGTTCAAGGAAAACATTATATTAAGTTAGCGCGATGTTATTAACCCGAACCCGTCGCACGCCTGGAGAAGAAAATCGCCTCTTCCCCTAGGGTTAGGCCCGACACTCCCCTCCCGCGAGCTCTGCAAAGCAGCCGCTGCCCGCTGCCGCCCCATTCCGCCTGCGCGCGACATTGAGACGCCGCTGCCTCCATATTCCGCCGCCGCCGCTGGTGTTTGCTCGCCCGAGAAAGGTTCTGTCGAGCTTTTTTGGTGCGAGAAAGGTCCTTCCTGCTGATCTGGTGCAGTGGTGCGAGTTCTTCTTCTCCTTCCTGCTGTTCTGTCGAGCTTTTCTGGTGCGAGAAAGGTGCTTCCTGCTGATCTGGTGCAGTGGTGTCGGGTGCGAGCTCTTCTTCATCTCCGATCTGGTACGATTTTTTTTCTTGCCTTATTTTGGTTCCATTCCTAATCTCTTGTTCACTCTTCCTTGCTGTTGTTTAGTATTTCCTATTGATTCTCCTGCAAGAGCTGTTCTTCATTTGTTCATCGTGTGCTGTGTTCGCCATTAAATGTTGATTTGTTGGACTTCTGTCTCGTTGCTGGAAGGTTGGTTGGCTTGAGGTCCTGGTGGACTAATGGCTCCAGTTTAGCCTGGTGGAGCGAGGAAGAGCAGAGGGGTTGCTATCTCCGCGACGATACTGAACCAAACTGGCGAGGGATTAATCCTAGATTCTACTTCATTTTTGGATTGCTATTGAAAAGTCTCGAGCTGTTGTCTGAATTTTGGTTAGGAATTGGGATTTTCTTTCCGGTTGATATTAGTGAATTTTGACCATCACAATTCTCTACAATGGTGTTTTCAATTCTGCGTGTAAAATTAGTGTGTTAGAAAAAGGGCGTTTTTATTGACAGCTCAACTTTGGATATTGGCAGCCCTAGTGATATTTTCTTGCCCTAGTGATATTTTCTTGCCTTTTTTCTTGCCTGATTTTTTTTCTTGCTTATGGTTTGATTTATTTTGTGAGTAGGTAGTTAAAAATGGCTTCAAGTGGTGCTTCAGGTAGTGCAGTTGGGAGTAGCAATGCTCCTGCCACTGCTAGCAAAGGGTCTAAAATGGGCAAAAATGCTCCTGGAAGTAAGAGTGATATTGAATGAAAGTATGACATCCCAGTTGAAGAAGATGCGAGAAAAATAAAGTGCAAATTTTGTGAGAAAACAGTGACCGGGGGAATTTATAGATTGAAACATCATTTGGCGGGTACTCAAAAAGATGTTGGAGCATGTAGATCTGTTCCTTCGGAAGTGAAGAAAGAGATATGAGAGATTGTTGTTGGGTTGCAAGAGAAGTTAGTGAAGAAAAAAATCCCCCATGTGGAAGAAGAGGAGGATGTTGGTGACTTGAAGAGGAAAAAGGAAGATAGAAGCTCAATTGGACTTTGTAAGAGAAGTGGAGAAAGTACAACTCTGTTGAAGTATTAGACCGGGCGGCTTAGCGGTCTGATCCAGCGGTTTGTTGACCGAGCGGCTTAGCGGTCTGATCCAGCGGTTTGTTGACCGAGCGGTCTGGCGGTCTCTCTGAAGCCTGGAGACCGGGCGGTCTATCGGTCTACCTCTGCGGCCTGTTCTATCCTGCTGGAGTTGCCGAGCGGTTAACCCATCTGTCTAACCGCGCGGCCTGTGCGGTCTCCTTTATTCTAGCCGCTCAGTACTGTAAATGTTTAGTCCCACATTATTTGTATACTCTCTTTCTTATCTCCTCCATTCTATATAAGGGAGGTCATACCTTTGTAAATGATATCTTTTTTGGATAATAAAATTTCAATTATTCAAAAGTTTATTCGCTTGTTCTCTACTTTTCGCTTCTTTTCGCTACTTTCTAACATGGTATCAGAGGACACGGTCATTTCCTCCTGATTCTGTGCGCTCTCTGTTGTTCGCGGCTTGTTTTCCGCTTTCTGCGACTTGTCTCACGGCTTGCCTTCTCTTCTATCCGCACGGCTTGTTTCTGTCCGCTGCCCTGTTCGCGCGGCTTGCTTCTTCTTGGTTCTCTTCTCCTACTGCTCTTTGTCGCAGCGACCTGTTTCCTTGTCGCCGCGCTCCTTGTTCTTTCCTACCGCTCCGACTTCCTAGTCGTTGCGGTCTGTCTCTGTCCGCGTGTGTTGTCTCTCTACTCGCGGTTTGCTGCTGTGATCTGCCTGACCGTGCGGATTGTTCCTTTCTCACCCGCATCTTGGTCGCGGTCACCTGCTCTTCTCCTCTCTTCTGATCGCTCGGCCTTTTCAGTCCGCGCGACCTCTTCCCCGCTGTGCCTTTGACCTCTTTCTAGCCGCTGTTGTTCGCGCGGCTTCTTCTGTTTTCTAACCGCTACTGTTTGCGCGGCTTCTTCTGCTTGCCGGGTTCTATGACTACCTCCGGTCTCACCACTACTCCTGCAGCTCCTTCTCCTCCTCCTCCTTCGGGCAACCTTGGCACCCTTTCCAAGCTTGTTGGCTCCAACTATCCCGATTGGAGCGTTTCTTTCACCTTTCTCCTTCGTTCTCAACGCAAGCGTCATCACCTCACCGATGACCCTCCTCCTCGCACCTCTCCTGAGTTTGATGACTGGGATGCGAGTGATGCTCTTGTTCGCACCTGGCTGGCCAACAGCCTTTCTGATGAGTGCCTTCCCGTCATTCGCCATGATGAGACGGTCAAGGCCGCCTGGCTTCACCTCGTTGCTCTCTATTCTAAGGGGGGCCAGACGTCCCGCATTTATACTCTCTATGCGGACCTCTTCGCCCGCCCTTCCATGTCACCGGCTGCGGCTTATCAGCAGGTTCAGGCTCTTGGTGCTGAAATCCTCCAGAATCGCCCCTTCTCCGCGGACTTGGCCGACCAGCACAAACACTTCCAGGAACTCCTGGTTGTTTGTTATCTTCTTCATCTTCCCGATTCTTATGATATGATCCGCCAGCAGATCTTGGGTGAGGCGGAATCTCCTACTTTGGATGCCACTGCGGCTCGCATTGCCGCTGTTACTTCGCTCCTCCAGCGGCCTCTGTTGGCCTCCCCCCCTTCCCAGGACTCCTTTGCTCACCAAGCTCAGAGGGGGGGCCCTAGTGGCCGTGGCTCCTCTGGCGGACGGGGTTCCTCCCGGTTCCTCTGCTCTCACTGTGGTCGTACTGGCCATACTGTTGACCGCTGCTGGCAGAAACATCCTCATCTTCGCCCTTCCGGTGATGCTCCTTCTTCGGCCTCCGCCTCTTCTAGGCTGTCTGCCTCTGTGGCCACGACGTCAGGTAGTGCCCACGTTGTTACCCAAGGTAAATGGCTGATTGACTCCGGTGCCACCAATCATATGACGGGCAACCCTCATTGCTTCTCCCGTCTTGAGACCCATGACCGCTTACCCCCAGTTCGTGTGGCGGATGGTTCCCCGTCCCCGGTTCATGGGACGGGCATGGTTCAACTCACTCCATCGCTTTGCTTGGAGGATACCCTCTATGTCCCGAAGTTCCCGTGCAATTTGTTATCAGTTACTACTTTATGCCGGCAACTTCAGTGCTCCGTCTTATTCACTCCCACTACTTGTTCTTTTCAGGACCCGAGGACCCAGCGGACGATTGCTACTGGGACTGAGAGCGGCGGCCTCTACTTCTCGACGATGTTTCCGCTCTCTCTGCCTACTCCTCCTCCACCGATCTCCTTCAGTGGCATCTTCGTATTGGACATCCTCCTCCTCGGCTTATTCGTCAGCTTCTGCCCCACTTACCTCCTACCAGTTCTCCGCTCAACTGTGATGCGTGTCAGCTTGGAAAACATCATCGCTCCTCCTTCCACCGAAGCAAGGCCGTGGCTCCTCTCGCATTTTTGATCTTATTCATTCTGATGTATGGGGTCCTGCTCCTACCCTCACAGTTGGTCGGGGCAGTTCCTATTTTGTCACTTTTATCGATGATTTTACTCGATGTACTGGGTGTATCTATTAAAAGATCGCTCTGAACTATTTTCTGTTTGACAATCATTTTACTTTATGATTAAGACTCAATTTGCTATTTCTATTAAAGTCTTACGTTCTGATAATGCCAAGGAGTATCTGACTCATGAGTTCTCCGCGTTCTTTCACCAACATGGCCTCCTTCATCAAACGACTTGTGTTTACACCTCCCAGCAGAATGGGGTGGCGGAACGTAAAAAACCGTCACCTGCTTGATGTTGCGCGTACTCTCATGACGCAGATGCACGTCCCTCGCTCCTACTGGGGCTACGCTGTGCTCCTCGCCTGCTATCTCATCAATCGCCTTCCTCCGCGGTTCTCCACGGCCAGACTCCTTCTCCCTTCTCTACCCCCAGGAACCTTTCCTCTTCCTCTCCGTGTCTTTGGCTGTACGGCCTTTGTTCACACTCCCTCCTCTACCCGCGACAAGCTTTCCCCCGTTCCACCAAGTGTGTCTTTTGGGGTACTCTACCACTCAAAAAGGCTATTGCTGCTTTGACCCCTTCTTCGCAAGCAGTTTGTCTCCGCAGATGTGACTTTTTTCGAAAATGCTTCCTATTTCTCTCCTCCCTCTTCTCTTCCTTCTCTTCTTCTGATCTCTCCGTTCCTTCCACACCTCCCACGTTTCCCGCCTTCGTCTCCTCCTCCACCCACTCCTTTCCCAGTCCGTCTCCCCACCCACCCCTCCACCCTCCTCTCCGCTGCCGTCTCTCTCTAGTCCCGGGCCAGCCTTCTCCGCCACGGACGCTCCGGTCGCTGACGCTCCCATCGCCGACGCTCCCGTTGACCTGGATGTTCCCATTGCCCTTCGCAAAGGGGTGCGGGCGTGTACTCAACACCCGCTCACGGCTGTTGTTTCCTATGATCAGCTTTCTCCTTCTCGCAGGTGTTTTTCCTTGGCTATCTCTGCTACTTCTACTCCCCGTACCTACCAGGAGGCTCTCGCTCTCCCTCATTGGAAGTCTGCCATGGATGAGGAGATGACTACTCTTACTGAACGGGTACCTGGACCCTGGTTCTCCCCTCCCGTGGGCACTGATGTGGTTGGCTGTCGCTGGGTCTTCGTTGTGAAGTTTCGCCCCGACGGCACTGTGGATCGCTACAAAGCCGGCTGGTGGCCAAGGCTTTACTCAGACTTATGACGTTGATTACTTTGATACCTTCTCTCCGGTTGCTCGCCTCAGCACCATCCGGGTTCTCTTTTCTTTGGCTGTTAACCGGGCTTGGGCTATTTTCCAGCTTGATGTGAAGAATGCCTTTCTTTATGACGATCTTCAGGAGGACGTCTATATGGAGCAACCTCCTGGGTATGTTGCTCAGGGGGAGACACGTGTCTGTCATTTGAAGAAGGCCATTTATGGCCTAAAGCAGAGCCCTCGGGCATGGTTCGACAAAATTCAGTGGTATTTGGGTGACTCCACGGCTTTCAAAGGAGTTCGGCCGATCACCCCTTATTCATTCGCAAAACGGCCTCGGGACTGGTGGTTTTGGCCGTATATGTGGATGATATTCTCCTTACTGGCGATGACCGAGATGGGGTGGACTTGACGAAGAAGCACCTCCGTCAGCACTTGGTCACGAAGGATATGGGCTCCCCAAAATACTTTTTGGGGATAGAAATCTCTCGGAAACTTGACTCCTTGGTTCTCTCTCAACGGAAGTATGCCCTTGATCTTCTACGAGAAGCAGGATTGACAGGTGCCAAACCAGCTCGTTTTCCCATGGCTGTTGGAGAAGACAAAACGTGGACGGATGATTCGCCTCTTCTATCTGATGTCACACGGTACAAACGTTTGGTAGGCAAACTCATCTATCTCACGGTGACTAGACCCGACATCGCCTACGCTGTAGGCAAGGTCAGTCAGTTTATGCAAGCTCCCAGAGAGTGCCATCTTCAGTCCGCCCTGAAGATTTTAGAGTATATCAAAGCAGCACCGGGCAGAGGGTTACTCTTTCAGAAGAATGGTCATCTGAGGGTTGAGGCCTACTCAGATTCAAGTTACGCGGATGACAAAGGCGATCGTAAATCCACATCAGGTTTTTGTACCTTTGTTGGAGGTAATCTCGTGAGTTGGAAGAGCAAGAAACAGTCCGTTGTTTCCAGATCCAGTGCCGAAGCAGAATACCGGAGTATGGCGTCAACCACGTGTGAGTTAAAGTGGTTGCGGGCTCTCATGCTTGACCTGGGCGAGGTATATGACTGTCCTCTCCCCATGTTCTGTGACAACAAGACCGCTATACACATATCCAGAAATCCGGTCTTCCATGAGAGAACAAAGCATATAGAGGTTGACTGTCACTTCATTCGGGAAGAGATTTTGAAGAAACAGATTTGTACTCCTTTTGTCACCTCTGACAAGGAGTTGACAGATATCTTCACCAAGCCGGTTTCTACTTCCTTCTTCCGCATTTGTGACAAGCTGGACATGATTGATATCTATGCTCCAGCTTGAGGGGGAGTGTTGAAGTATTAGACCGGGCGGCTAGCGGTCTGATCCAGCGGTTTTGTTGACCGAGCGGCTTAGCGGTCTGATCCAGCGTTTGTTGACCGAGCGGTCTGGCGGTCTCTCTGAAGCCTGGAGACCGGGCGGTCTATCGGTCTACCTCTGCGGCCTGTTCTATCCTGCTGGAGTTGCCGAGCGGTTAACCCATCTGTCTAAACCGCGCGGCCTGCGGTCTCCTTTATTCTAGCCGCTCAGTACTGTAAAATGTTTAGTCCCACATTGTTTGTATACTCTCTTTCTTATCTCCTCCATTCTATATAAGGGAGGTCATACTTTGTAAATGATATCTTTTTGGATAATAAAATTTCAATTATTCAAAATTTTATTCGCTTGTTCTCTACTTTTCGCTTCTTTTCGCTACTTTCTAACAAACTCAAAATACCATTATTCAATTTTTCAAGAAGGGATTGCATGAAGAAGCATGCAATGACATATAGACATTCATCACAACAACGCTTTACCATTCAAGTGGTAAAAAAGTGAAGAATTTATAAGATGTGTGAATCTATATCAATGCATGGCTTGGGTTTTTAGCTCTCATCATATCATGATGCAAGTGATTATCTGAAACACCAATATCAACTGACTATGGAGATATTTCAGAACAAGAGCTCATTGAAGAAATGAGATT